>PVJH01007522.1:0-92349 GCA_004026705.1 Nesogale talazaci | reverse complement strand
AATAAAGTACAACAGCAGCATAGAGAAGAGCCTGTGAGTCCGTGCCAGCACCCGTCCTCCTGCAGGAGGTGAGGGGAGGGAACACTTAGTTCTGCGTGTGAGTTAAGGATGGGCTTTTATGGGGCGTAAACTTGGAGACCCTTTCAGTCCATTCTTATAAACGATCCCCAGAGGCGTGCCTAGACTCAGCCACAGCAGAGCAGACCATGGGAGCCACCAGCTGCCGGCTCAGTAGCAGAACACGACCCAGAGGAACTCACTGTAAGCTCATATAAAGCACCGGGGGGTCGCTGCGGTCACGTCTGCCCTCGGCTCCCCAGGGCTGCTCTCCTGCCGGCCCTGCAAGGATAGTAACAGAGCGTGTGCTTCTTGTCTGCCCACCGGACGGCAGCCGGCAGCGGGGCTCCCTTTGCCCCGGGGCTGGACGGCTGGTCCCCACTGACCATTTGGACCAAGCAGCCTCACTCAAGGAAGCAAAGATATCAGCAGGAGACTGTGGTTCTCTCCCGGGGCCACAGGATCCAAGCATCCCCTAAGCAGGCACAACACTGTGATGCCCCCCCAACGCTATGTGGACCCTGTGAATGTGAATCTCCCTCAGGGTATGGTCTGTGTAAAGGGGACCCACTTGGCAAATTCATTCTTGAATACCGTTTCCTCTTTGTTTTTCCTTCTAGGATATAGATTCCCAAACTGAGCATAGGTGGCCTAGGACCACCTTTTCGGAAAAATGACTCTGCATCTCCATGGCAATGAAAAAAGCCTTTGTATTAGGGCCCATAATCCAGGATAAAGTGTTGGTATCTGCTGGTTTTTGCCTCCACCTTCCATTTTTAAAAACTGATTTGGTTTTCTTAGTGTACCCTTAGGTTGACAGAAAACTTAATGTAAGGGCTGAGCCCCAGTGGCGAAGTGGTTGTGTGCGGGACTGCAGCCCACTAGCTTGGCAGTTCAAATCCAGCAGCAGCTCTCCAGGAGCAAGGCTGGGCCTCCTACTTCCACCAGAGGGCAGTGATGCCCCCCCCCCAAAACAAAAAACAAAAACAAAACAAAACAAAGTCCTTAGCGTTCTCGTGTATCCCTTTTGCCCCCTGAACAGATTCCTCTATCAGCACCTCGCAATAGTAACAATAATACTTATGGACATGCTATCATCCGCTAGAGTCCACAGGCAACATTTACAGTCCACTCAAAGTGAATGGGCCAGTGGCTCTGACCAATGGACGATGTCACTGCTCACCACGACGGGCGTGTTCAAGAGTCAGTTTCCACAGGTGAGGACCTGATACGCACCGGAACTGAGCACTGCCCAGTCCTGTGCCAGGCTCACAACTGAGGTTGTGTTTCAACTCCTTGTTGCAGCCAGGTAAGCACCTGCCTTCGTAGCTGCCCTGCCCACCCCCCACCCCCCACTCCCTTCAATCATTCCAGTGAGCCCCGAGGAGTGGGATGACCACTTTGGGGAACACTGTTCCAGAAGAGCAGGGCCCTCGGTGTTTTGGAAGGGCCAAGTTTCAGCAGCACAGCACAGACGCCCACACAGATGCCTCGCCAGCACAGATGCCCACATTAATTCCAAAACAGAGCTCAATGAGTTTTCAAAGTGCCTTAGCTCCAGCCCAAAAGTCAACGGTGTCTGCCAGTGAGCACGCAAAACTATTTCTTCTTGTCACTGTCACCATCATAGGGTGAGTCCGTGGGAGTGGCCCTCCCCGTGGGCCCACTGCTCTTTCCTCCATGATCCCTAGCCCGTGGGTACCTGGCAGAGAGCAACATCTTGCACTGGTTGGGGACACTGGTTACAATGAATGAAACATATCGACACAGTATCCCCCACCCAAGCCCACAGTCAACATCAGAGGCCACTCTTTGGTCCTGTGGGTTTTCATCAATGGATGATGCCACAGGCTTACCCTATAGTGTTCTAAATATGCATGATGGGGTACCTCCCAGGCACAGCGAGAGCCGGCAGAGCCCCACCTGAGCCAGGGCAGCACCACTTGGGGAGGCCAAAGAGAGTCCATGTGGAAGGGCTGCACGGTCTTCGGGAGCCCCAAGCGAGCGTGGCTTCAGGTATACCGCCTCTGCGTGCACCCCGCTTTACTGAGCTGTCCAGATGGTGCGTGGTCACTGTGCTTCACCAGCAGAGGGTCTGTGGCTGTCCTGTGTCGAGCGGATCTTTCGGCCTCTTTCGTTCTGACATACAAGTGCTCCTTGTGTGTTTCTGCGCCACGCATTGGTAATTTTCACGGTGTTTCACAAACTTCTCCCTAATGCTATTGCACACTTATTGGGCTATATAGTATAACGGAGTGTGGCGGTCATATGCTTATGTTAATTTCATGATTGAGATGTAGGAGTGGAGTCTAGCCTGTTAATTTGGAGATAGCCATTGAGTAGCCAATGAGGCCTCTGTGTGGGCATGGCTTTCTCCTGATATGTCTGGGAAATCTCGTGATATTTCCTTCGTGGAGATGAGAAGCTATCTCCCCAGTTGTTAGGAGTTAGTCTCAGAGACGATAAATCGTGGACAAGACAAGATGGCAGCATCTGAGGAGCTGGAGGAGAAGCCACACGGCTTGGCCCTGATGGAGCCAGACTTCTGAAGCTGGAGAGGCCACGTGGGGACCCCTGCCAGCGATGAGTTGCTTCTGCCACCACTGGATGCTGTTGATGGACCCTGAGCCCTGGGAGCGAGGAGCCATGGGGAGACCCCTGCCAGCGCTGGGACTCTGCACCCACTGACCAGTGACTTTCTGAGTCGGAAGGAGACATTATGGACTGGTATGGGGCATGTGGGCTAATATCAGACTTATAACTGGGTTGGAATACTTTCTCAGTGTTCCATTCCTTTTGTATATAAACCTTTCCCATATATCTATATGCATCTATGAAATTTGTTTCTCTAGTTTACCTGGACTAACACATGGAGGCAGCACTTTTTCCATGCACTGAGTGACCAAAGCTCCTTCCGTGACTCACCATATGGCAATACCCACTCTACCGAGGTGCTCGGCCACAGAACCCGAACTGTCCGTCCTATCAATTACCAGGTGCCATGAGCCCAAAACTTAAGAGGAGGAATCACTCAGGCAGACATGGACTTCTTTAGAGAGTGATTCTCAAGCTGTGGGTCGAGACCCCCGTAGGCCCACTCCTCTTCCCTCGATGATCCCCAGCCCTAGCCCAAGGGTGCCTGACAACAACATCTTGCACGGGTCACAGCAGCAAGATTACAGTGGGGAAGTAGCAATGAAAATCATTTTATGGTGGGGGGGCGGGCACCACCACCTGAGGAACCGTATTCCAGAGTGTCAGCGTCAGGAAGGCTGAGAACCGCTGATTTAGAAGAAGGCTACTGACTGTGGGGCTTGCTATGTGCCACCCTGTGGCAGCTGACAGGGGGAGGGTTGGGTTCGCACTGCCCCCAAGCCAGTGAGGGTTTTCTACGGCCTATGGCAAGAACAGGGAGGGGCACTGGCTGCGGTCTCCCTGGACAACAGCTGCCTCCAAGCAGCCTCTATGACCATGTGTCCTCAGGGGGCCACTTGGGTGTTCTGCCGAGGACGGGCAGGAAGGGGAGTCTAGGGGAGCCCACAGACAGGCAATGTTCCTGTCAGGTGCCATTGAGTCAGTCTGACCTGTGGCAACCTTAAGCACAGCAGAATGCAACACTGCCCAGTCCTGCACGGCCCCCCAGCGGCTCCAGTGTCCGAGCCCATTGCTCCAGCCACAGTGCCAGTCCAGCTCACTGATGGCCTTCCTGTCTTCCACTTTGCCTAGGGACTGAAGAATGTGGGGGTATTCGTCCACCGACACACCTCCAAGGCAGGCCGGCACTAGCCACTATGCAGACGCACCCAGACTCGGAGGGCCACCTCCGTCCAGCGGATGCGGACTCACAGCCACCCCATCAGGGGGCCTGGCTGCCCATCTTTATGAAAGCAGACAGCCCCTCAGACCAGTTGGCGGGCTTGAACGGGCGATCTTGTTCGTCGTTCTAGGCTGCGAGCAGGGCAAAACTCAAGGTTAGCTCCCCATTCTGCCCCAGGTCTCAGCAGCTGAAGCTGATCCGTGGCTCTTTTCTGAGAGCCCCGTGGGCTGAGGACCAAATGGGTCAATGGGTCAGGGGTTACAGGGAAAGTTTAATGTGAAGCCACGTATGTTTGATCACGTGAGGACATGCCCTTCCTCTAACTTCCTATAGCCCCTCTGCCCCACACTCCCAGATGATGCTCTGTTCTAACACATAGTCTACACGGTATCTCATTATTATTATTATTATTCATTGAAGTCTGAAAAATAAAGAAAGAAGCAGTGGCTGCCTCGGTGGCTGAAAGCAAGGTTAGCCGTTCAAGTCAACAGGTGCTTCAGTGGGGGAAAGATGAGGCTGTCTGGTCCGACAAAGGCTTACAGCCTCAGAAACCTGACACAGGTCGGCTCTGAGTCAGACAGGACTCGACAGGAGTGGGTTTGGTGGGTGGTCTTGAAGTAAATTGACTGCAGAAATTGTCACCCTTAGAACTTAAATCCTATTTTACAGAACAAAGCTTAACACATGGTTTAGTGTGGGGAAAGTATCTACAAGTTGAATTTCAGGGTTAGGAGAATTCCATTTCTCATAAAATTAACTCATCACCATCGAGTTGATTCTGACTCAGAGTGACCCCACAGCTGCCTGTCGGTTTCCCAGACTGTAACTCTGTACAGGATTATAAAGAAAGCTTCCTCTTTCTCCCCTGAAGTGATTTTGAACTGCTGACCTTGTGGTTAGCAGCCCAGCGATATGACCAAGGGTCATTTCTCATAATTAGGTGACTTTTTATCATACACAAGTTTCCCAATACAGAAGGCCAAGGGACAAACGGGTCTGTGCAAACAGTAGCAGTGATTTTCTAATTTCTAATTTTACACATATGAGGGGGTAACCTCCCAAAGCGGAACTTTTCCCCCCCAAAGCTATGTATTTAATTTTTTTGTACAAAGCAACCTTATCACCTTCAAAGTACTCTCCAAGACACTTAATACATTTGTCAAATCTGCGGTTCCATCCGCGGACACATTTTTCAAACTCATCTGTTTAATGGCTGACAGCACCTCCCTCGTTGTTTTCATCACCTCCTCTGCGTCATCAAATCGCTGTCCTTTCATGTCCCGCTTCATTTGGGGAAACAAAGAGAAGCGGCACAGAGTGAGGTCAGGTGAGTCAGGGGCATGGGGCAAGAACGGCATGCTGTTTTTGACCAAATAATGGGACAGATGGGTGGGTAAGCAAGTGCCTGATGGTGGCAAAACCATTTCCCGGTCTGCCACAAAGCAGGCCTTTTTTGCCACACACTGTTACACAATCTTTTCAGAGCCTCTAAATAGAAAGCTTAATTAATAGTCTGATCTGGTGAAACGAACTCCAAATTCACCATGTATGAGTCTATATTTTTGTCCTTTCGGGAAGTTGACAGATACTCAGAACGAGGTTTGGCACCAATGGACAGTTCAACTTTTTGAAATGAGGAAACCACTCATACACTCACTGTCCTTGTAAGCTGTGTTCAACATCACAGCAGTTTCTGCAGCATCTGAGCAGGAAACAAAATTTCACGGCCGCACGCTGGGTCTTTTAAAACAGCCATTGCAAAAAAACGAGGTTTGAGCAAAGTGACTTTTACTCAAAGCTCACTGTGACCAGAGAGAACTTTTCCAGGTGATGCCGCTGAGTGGAGTAACTCAGAGTGAGCTGCTTGCTCAATGCTTCCCTGGAGGGGACAACGGGTGCTATGAAAGCTCCGTTCAGTACAATTCCGTTGGGGGGGGGGGTACCCCCTTATAGAAACACATCAACTCCAATAGGAAAACGGTGTCCTGCACCCTCTTTCATGCTCCCGTTGACTCACTTCAAGTCCTCTCTCTCAAGCACCTGTACCCTGACACTCAGCACAGTGTCGGACCACCTTGGGCCTCCCTGCTTCATCCACACTGCTCCATCCCGGGGATTCTCCACGCAGCTTGACTCAGACTCCTGGAGTCCTCGCCATGGGTTGCTGAGTCATAATCAATCTTTCAGCTCCCCAGGCTTCAGACCACACCCTCGACACAGGCCAGGATCCACGACTCCTGTGCCAGGTTAAGTTGAAAAGGCTGCTACTCGTCTTCCAGTGCACACACGCATGGGTTCTTCTCAAATAAAGCAGGTTTAACCATGTCCCCTGGATGTGTGCAGACAAGTCTTCTCAGTAACACACTTGGCGTAGCCTTCTTGGAATGGCTCCCTCCAAAAAATGTCCAAAGTGGCTTTGAGGGGAGCTGCGGGACCAGTTACATTCAAGGTAGACAGATCTACTCAGAAGGCTACAGCAGCTGTTTTAGGGAACTACAAGGGTACATTCTTGATAGGAAAGGAAGCAGTTTGAAACCATGGGTTGCCCCCTCCTGGGGGGGGGGGGAGGTGTGGAGGGGGGAGACAAAGCTTCATAAAGAGCTAGAGTCTTGGGGAGTTCTACCTGGTCCTCTAGGCTCGCTGTGAGTCAGAATCGAGGTGATGGCAATGAGTTATTATGGAGACATTCCAAGAATACTGACAACCGCACTCCTGAGAATATAAGGCTAGACAGGCAGCACAAGGAACAATTTCCCATCGGTTAGTCTTCAAGCCTCTGAGAGTTTGGTCGGACACAAGTCCCCCATCTATCTCCCCCGACAGCTCTAATCTCTTTTCCCCCTCAGAAGAAGGACTTGCAGAGAAACGACGGCTTCACGTTTGGCTATTTCTGTTTAAGAAGGGCTTCAGTGACTTTGCAGCAATTCTTTCTGACGGGGCATTGGTGCCGGTTGGGTTATAACCCATCTTCTCTGTTATGTGTGCAAGAGATAGCCCCCGTGCCTCACTGCGGCGACACTCGCCCCAGGCTCGGGAAACGTTTGTTAGGACGTGTGCCAAACAAAGTATCTCTTCAGCCTAAGCTATCCTGTTCCCTTACTCAACAGATATTTAAGGATGGCATCACACTAGATGCCAGTTTTAGGGGTGAGTACGTGAGCAATGACTGTTAAAGGGGCAGACAGTCAGTCACATAGATAGGGCAAAATCCAAGGGGGGAAAGTAGGTGTCCCTTGATGTGGTCTTTCGCCCTGGTGGTGTGGAGAAACAGATGCCGGTAGGTCAGCTGCCAGGTTGCTTATAACCCAGAGGAGCTGATATTTTCTGCTCCGGGGATTTCCAACATCCTTGTAAGGTATGAGCAGCTGGACAGTTTGAGACTTTTGTCCCACCCCGGGCCAGTCTGCCCTGGGTTTGGTTACTTTACGTACTGTAACCAGACTGGTGAGTTTATTAGGAATCCAAAAGGCGCTATAAGACTGCTCTACGGTGGCTCATCGAAGGGATGGGTGGTGACTATCCTACAGTCTTGAATTGAGAATGAGTTTGCCTCTACAAGGAGCCAACCCCGCAGAGGTTTTACGAGTCCCTGCGACTAAGATGAGCCTTGAACGGAGCAGTTCACCTGAAGATTTCGGTAAGAGGAACCTGCTAACGCAGCTGTAACACTGGTTGAAAACTGCAACACTGAAGCTAGCTAGGCCAACTGCTACCTTGGCTGTGATCTGGGCTAGTGGGCAGTGGAAAGAATGCTCCCGGAAGCTTGAAGGCCGAGATGCCCTGCTTTTGGACAAGAGGAACCTGCCCGACTGAGAGGATCTGCTTTCTTGGCAGAGGCGGAACGCAGGGAGCAGCCCAGAGGCTGAGCGAGCAGCTGTGCCAGCTATGAACTCAAGTCACTCACGTTGAGAGGCCGAAGACAGAGGGCAGCGGGGAGAAATGTCTGAGTTGGTGGCTGTCCTGCTCCAAGGAAGGGTCCTCTGCTACAGAGGGCTCTTTTAGACCTTGCCCATGTGCTTCCTGATCCAGATCCTGAGTTATTCCCCTGACTTCCAAGCTCATCCTGATCCTGGGCTGCAGCCCCTGACTTCCTTAAGAAACCACCTGGCGTAAGGTCCCTGAGTTCTATATTGCCATAGCAATAAATGACCGAATCCTGCAGAGGGACAGGAACAGGAATAAGGGTGGGGTGGCTGATGTCAGACATCACATGGATTATATGGAAGGGGGAAGGCAAGAAGACTTAACCTCTTGTGTCACTGAAAGATTCCTTATGCTTCATACAGTAGAGTAGGACCACACAAGAATATTCTGGGCACCAGGGAGAAACGGATTATGAGAGAGAATGAAGCCATGTCGTGCAAGTCCATCTTATCTTCCTTCTGGGGCATGTGTTCATAGACTTGAGGGGTAGACAAACATGCCTGCTCTATTTAAATTACTTTACCCTCTCTCTTCTGGGTATTGCTTATTTGTGCTGAATGCATGCAATTGAACTTGCACAACAACATGAACTGCATGATAAAATCACCCCCATTTACTGATTAATCTTCTGTTCCCCCCTTCTTCCCTCAACCTTCCCAAGGCCTCGACCCTTTAATACAGTTCCTCACGTTGTGGAGAGCCTGCCAACCATAAAATTCTTTTCGTGGCTACTTCACAACTGCAATTTTGCTTCTGCTATGGATTGGGTGACCCCTGTGAATGGGTCATTTGACCCCCAAGTCCCCCAAGGGGTTGCAACTCACAGGTTGAGAACCACTGTTCGAAAGCCTTCTTTTATCAGCTTGACCGGTATCCCGTGGTGAGTGTTAGTCGAGGTAGACTAGAGAAACAAATTCATAGACACTCAGATGTGTATAAGATGGAGGTTTATATACAAGAGCAACTGAACATTGAGAAGCCATCCTAGTCCAGATCAAGTCTGATATTAGCCTAAAAGTCTAATACCAATTTATAACGTACTCTTCAGACTCAGGAAACACATGCAATGATGCCAAATACAAGAAGGTCACAGGCCAGTGGGTGAGAAGTCTTGTGGCATCGTAAGCATGTCAGTGCAGGCAGGGGTCTCCGCATGGCTTCTCTGGCTCCAGAGGTCTGCTGTAGTTCCTCGTGTTTTCAGGTCATGCCCACACAGAGGCCTCATTGGCTGTATCCTGATTGACAGGCCCAATTCTACTCCGATAATCTTAATCCTCAAAGTGACACCAGATTGGGGAACTACCACACATGGTCCTAGTGGCTGCATTCCATGGGCCTATCGTCTATGTCTCCTCAGAGGTCTGAAGCATCTCAGAAGACATGGAAGTCCTCTGACAGCTCTCTATGTAAGTCCCTGCCAACCCTGCCCAGGGTGGGGCTCCCAGGTCACATAGTGACAAAGATTATGAGCTGTTAGCCAGGTCTATTCTCAACCAGGCTGGAGAGTAAATTCCAACAAGGCAGTCAGAAAGCCACGCCTCAACCTCCCTCCAGTTTTCAGGTAGGGCCCTACGATACTCACCATCACCTCCGTCCTTTGCAGAGTACATACATGCTTCACCCTACCCACCAACTGGGCAGTAGCTAAAGAACTGAGTTGATGGTAACTAAGAATAACAGGAAGGCATTACGGGTGCACATACCATGGACTTGCGCCAGACAGGAAGCTGGTCACCGTGACCAACTCTTCTCTCCTGCCTCGCTATCCCCATCAGCTACCCAACAACACAGGCTTCTCTGGGACATGGGGCGCCAGGCCTCATTTACCCCTGGGTCCTGGAAGCCCATCGCTGGCTCTCGGGGCATTTTTGGAAAGGAGGAAGTATATTCGGGAAACATGCTGCTTTCGTGGTTTTCCTTTCTATTGGATGCCTCAAGCCCTGGTCCTCCAGAAGGCGAAAGGAAACCCATGACTCAGCGTCCCCACCCAAAGACAAAGAAGACGATCCCACTTTTCCAGTGGATTCAGCAACTCCCTGCCAAGTTAAACAACTTTAGTGCTGGAGATCACAAAATGAAGCTCCTCATCACCCTTGTCTACCATCAACACCTGTGGGCTTCCAGGTGACCGGCCTCTTGTCTTTTGTTCTCCATTAAAGACTTGTGACCCACCTGCTGCTGCTTTGCCCATTAACCTCTTGCCCTTTCCCTCTTCACTCCTATCTGTGGCCAAGATGTCCCCTGTTTCCCCCCCCCCCCCCCCCGCCCCGTGCCTACACTCATGGCATCCATCCTCCCTGGCTCCACACGCTCTCTCCCTTCCCCAACCTGGCATGCCACCACCACCACCATGCTATTACTTAGGAAATGCTATCTACAACTGATCCATCGACTCAGCTAAAATAACTTCCCACCTCTTAAACCAGCGAGGCTGTGTGCCTCTGCTCTAACCTGACCTGGGCCCAGAGGGTCTCTCAGATCCCAGGAATTCTGACTGGTCACACAGCCTCTCCTGTTGGGGCTCCTTCCAGGGACAAGCAACTTCCCCTGCTATCTCCAAATCCCAGCAAACGGTCTTCAACAAAAAAACCATACTCACTGCCACCGGGTCCTTTCTTTCCCACTGAGAGCAGCCCTATAGGGCAGGGCAGAGCTGAAGAAGTGCAAAGCCTCGTCTTTCGTCCACAGTTGGGCTGCTAGTTTTGGACAGATGAGCTCAGTAGCCCAAATGCATGATCACTATGCTACCAGACCACCGGGCAAACCGTCTAAGTTCTGCTTATCCAAATCCTGTCCAAGGCTCAAGCCAACCCAGTGGACACAGCTTTCCACAGCCCTAGCCCTTTGGGTCTCTCCCTCATTCACTGGCATAACTGTCTCTAGCCCTCAGACCCTATCCTTGTCCTCTTGATTTGTGTGTTCAAAGTCTGGACAGCAGGTGAAGGACAGCCACTTATTAGCCATCTGATACTCCTCCCACCAGCCATGTTTGAAATTGCACAAATGTCACTCCAACCACATGAATATTTAGATGAAGATGCCCTGTCCATCCCAGATGTTTGTCCATGGCCAGGTGGGATATTTCAATCTCCTTCTAACAAGTGCCAAGTGTTGGTATCACGGAATGCTACCGTCTCAGGAAACATCAATCAGGCGCAAGTTGGTGAAAGGAGAACCCACTTCTCTCTGGCAGACTTCTTCCTAGCTTCCACTGAACCACTCGGAACCTCTCCAGTACATCATCTGGTGATTGAGCAAGTATGTGAAGCCCTGGTGGTGTTGCGGTTACAAGCTGTGCTGCTTAATGGCTAGGTCAGCAGTTCAAAACCCCCAGCGGCTCTGGAGGCCAAAGACCTGGTTTTCTACCCTGCTAAAGAGATACAGTCTCGGACACTCAAGGGGTCAGTTTTATACTGTCCTATAAAGAGTCACTATCATCAGAGGGGGCACAGCGTTCTGGGTAGATCTGGATGCAAAGGGGTGCGGGCGAGCAAAAGGCACAGTTCGAAGCAGTGGAGCGCAGAAAAGGGAGGAGAGCAGATTCTAGCGACATTCGCTGGAAGGCCCCAGACAACAGGGTCCACAAAGGACTTCATTGAAGCACGTGGACAATGGGCACTAGGCCCCGAAAAGCCGCCGTCTTTCTTTGCAAAGTTCCCACCCATCTCAGCTGCTGCGGGCAGTGACAAGCGCTTCCCCGCGGCCCTCCCCCGCCCAGCCCGGTCCAGCCCGCGCCCGCCTCCTCCCCCCTCCGCCCGCCGGGCCTTACCGATGGAGATCTCCTGGGCAAAGGCGAGCGAGATGAGCAGCAGGGGCAGCCCCACGGCGATGCACGTGACCATCTTGTCCACGGCCAGGTCCAGCCGCAGCCCCTTGAACCTGGGCTCCGCGGGCTCTTTCAGCAGGAAGTCCGAGAACACGTACTCCGTGGCCAGGTGGGCGATGGCCATGGCTCCGGCGCGCCCGGCTCCGCCAGGCAGGCCCGGGCCCCGCGGGCGTCCCGAGCGCTGCGCGGCGCCTTCGCCCGCTACCGGCCGCGCCCGCGGCTTTCGCTTTCCCTTTGCCGGGCGCCCCGCCGCCGCCGCCGCCGCCGCGGCATCCTGTCCACGGTCGGGCTCGGCGCGCCGGGGCTCGCGGCGCCTCCCGCGGGGCCGGAGCGGGGCGGGGCCCCGAGCGGCTCGGCGCGCCCCTCCCCTCCGCGGCCGGCTGGGCGCCCGCGCCCGACGCCCCTGCGCTGCCTGCGGGAGCGCGCGAGCCAGGCGCGGAGCGAGGCGGGAGTCCCCCGGCCGCCCGGGCCCCTCCGGACCGCCGGCGAGCCCCCGCGTCCTTCCGGAACCCAAAGCGCGAAACCGCGTGCCCGGGGTGGCTGCGCTTCCGGAAGCCGCGGGGACGCGGGGCGGGGCGGGGCGGGGCGGGGTGGGCGCGGCCGCATCGCCGATCCCTCTACTCCATCCGCGCCTGAGCCATCTCCGCACCCTGCGGCCGCGCTGGACTGGGACGCGCGCCTCCTCGCCCCATCCTTCCCCTAAGAAACAATCACGTCTGAAAGGATCCAGGTGCCCTCGTGGGCAAGAGGGCCCCCTTTTACACCCCACTTCCAACATTCCTGCTTGATGAAGGCAGGTCCAAATGAACCGCAAAAGCCTCCGAGAGAGGAGGAGGGGGTGATCACAGGCCCTGGAGCTGGGGGACAGAGGGTGTGAAAGCGGGAGCCCTGCTCTTGGAGGAGCTCTGGGTGATAGGGGAGCAGCACTGCTCAGGGCCCTGCTTCTTCCATCACCGTTCCAAACAGAGCCTCGGCCAAAGACCACCCGAGGGGTGTCTGAGATGTTCCTGGGGTGAGAGGGTGGAGGCCGCTGAGAACTGCTTCGGAAACAAGAGGAAGTGGATGAACATAAAAAGAAGAAAATCCCCCAAACAGGGGGCCACATTTGAGAGTAGGCATGAGTGCCCTTTAGGTTGGGCTGCCTTCTAAGCTCTTCATACAGGGCAGGAGGGCTCGAGTATAGCCACAGACAGCCTCTGTATGCCGTGGTGGTCGTGCACATCCATCCTGGCCTCTCCTCCCACTAAGCATCCCACAGCGGAGCCACCAACGAGGCTCATAGCCCGCCTTGTCCTCTCACACCTCAGCTCCAGTCGTGTCCCTTCTCCATAAATGCGCCCTTTCCCACTAAGAACCTGAGCCAGGCCCCTCACCCATCACTTACAGTGGAACAAGGCTTATGTCCTTAGAAATCTCAGCCTCAATTTCCTCATGTGCCAAAGAGGGATAAGGCTACCTTCCTCCTACCAGGTTCATCCTCAGAAGAAATGTGATGTGTACAGTGCCCGCCACATTGGACGTCTTCAGTGCTTTACTGTTTGTATTGCCATTCACTCATCTGAAAAAGATGTGCTGAGCGGATGTGTCGGGCAGATGTGTCAGGCAGAAGCAGGGGTTATTAGCAGGGCAGGTGGGCAGTTGGTGAAAAACCTCCAGGGACTCTATGAGAGGATAGACCCCCTACCCCCATCTCCTCCTCCCCTTCAGTGGCCTTCAGGCCAGCCCAGGTGCAGAAGACTAACTTATACAGATAACTTTGAACTCCTGACATGCGGACAACAAAGTTGCAGTAGGAAATTCCCCAGCTACTCCATCCCCTCCCCACCCCCCACCTGGGTTAAAAAACTCCACCTCTCGCCTGGACAGCGACTTTCCAGAGCCCCACCTGGACACCCCCACCCCGTGAGCCTCACCAGAAGCTCAGGATTCTCCCACCCCCTCTTCCTCTCCCGTCCCTTCTGGGACCTTTGAAATTTACCTTTGAAACTGTTTTCTACATTTGCCTTCTTGCAATTTACCACAATCAACCTCACAGTATGTATCTGCACGAAGCTTTGGGTGGGAGAGGTAACCGTGAGCCAAGAGGTTAGGCATCCTTGCTTCATGGAACTTATCTTCCAGTGGAAGAGACAGACAAACTCACCCTTACGTCGTGTGGTAAGGGTTACAACGGACACTCTCGTAGTTGGGAAGTAACATGCAGAGGGACCCACTTTAAACAGCAAAGATGTCCCGGGAGCTCACATGTGAATGAGGCCAAAGTGTGATCAGGTCTCGGTGGAGCTAAAGAAAGAGCAGGCTAGGCATGGAAAGATGCAGGTGCAACGGTCTGGAGGCAGGAAAGAACCAGCTGAGCACAGGAACTGATAACAGTTGAAACAGAGAAGAGAGTGAGAAGGAGTCAGAGAAGTGGGCATAGGTCAAATCAACCTGGTTTTTAAAATCAAGGTAAGGAGTTCGGATGTACTCAAAGTGAAATGGAAATATATTAGAGGATCTTATGCAGGAAAATGATGCGGTCAGATTTGCATATTTAGGAACAGTTGCTGCTGTGGTCTGTGGTTGGAAAGGACACGATGACAGTGGAATCTGGTGCGGGGGCTGCTGCTGCTCCTGCTTGGCAAGCGCCAATGATTCACTCAAGGTCAGCACAAAGCCCATTTTGAATGTCTTGGCATAAACTTGGCTTGCAGATCTCTGAGGAAAAGTGCAATAACCCGGGGAGAGGGCTCTAACAACTTACCCCAAACCCGACGGCACACGTTCACTCTGGTAAGTTCTGGAGGTCAGAAGTGTGAAATGGGTTTACTGGCCCAAAGCAAGGTGTCGGCAGGGCCCTGCTCCTTCCTAATGCCGTGGCCCCTTAATAGAGTTCCTCATGTGGTGGTGACACCCCCCCACACACACACACACACAAAATTATTTCCTTTGCTACTTCATAATTGTAGTTTTGCGAATGTTATGAATCGGGTGACCCCTGTGAAAGGGTCATTCGACTCCCAAAGGAGTCAGGACGCACAGGTTGAGAACTGCTGTTCTAGAAGCTCTAGGGAAGAATGTATTTCTTTGTCTTTATACCATCTAAAATGGCATTCCTTGGCTTGTGGTGACTTCATCCACTTTCAAAAGCATGCTCTAGTACCTTGCTTCAGTCATCACACAACCTCTTCCTTTTGCAGTCTAGGCTCCCTCTGCTTGCCTCTTAGATGGACACTTGAGATAGTTATTGAGAGGTTGAGACAGAGCTGCAGGAAGGAGACAGAGCTCAGTTAGGAATGAAATGCAAATATATAGGCTTTATTGGAGGTAGTGAAGGACTTTTAGGAAGGGAAGGGACAGCAGAGAGAGAGAGAGAGAGAGAGAGATGCATCTCAAACTCCTGGGTGGTTCCAATTTGGAGAGTTAGGCCAGGGAAGCCACGCCTGGCAGTGAGGCGGTGGGACATATTTAGGGCTTGAGCCAAGGACGTATGTACCAATAAGGGGATGAGGCTTTCTGATGGTGCAGCTGCAGGGTCCGAGGCAGGAGATGGTTTGTGAGTACATCGCAGATCCGCCTCTTGGAACACTGAGGGAAGAGGCTGTACAGACTCGGCCCTGAGAGATAAGTTCTGTGAAGGGACTGTGCCATTCGGGTAGATTATCTCTGTGAAGTGTCAGAGGAAGGGTTTACAAAGTTCAGCAGGTTGTAGTGAAGCTGACGCAAAAGGGGTGCAAGGAGCTGCCTGGTCCTGAGGGCGGCCTGGTCCAGAGAACTGCCCCGTCCAGGGAGCGCCTGGTTCAACCCTGGCCGATACAGTTATATATTTGAGGCTCACGTTGATGACCCAGGACAATCCCTCCATCTCAAGATGCTTAACTTACTGACATTTTCAAAGCCTCTTTTGTTACATAAGGTAACATCCACAGGTTCTTGGATGGGGTCTGGGTATCTTTGGGATTCATGAGTTAGCCTACCCTGGGGCATGTCATTATCAATCGGTCAGACAGAGGAGAAGGATCTAATAAACAACAACAAGCTGGCAGTTGAGGAAAGGAGAGTGGCCAAGGGTCTGGTGGCAAAAGCCAAAAGACCCAGGGGAATCCAGCAGGGAGGAAGTGTCGCTTGTTGCTGGGTAGGATGAAGGTGGAAGAGCAGCCCGTGGAGAGGGCTGCGTGGTTGGCGGTCCTAACAACAGATTGGAGCGTGGGGGCAGAGCATCACGGCTGGGCACCGTTGGAATGGGTAGAAGGAATGTATAGAGTGTGATGTGGTACAGACGCAAGTGGGAATGACGTCTAAGATTGGCTGTCGAAGGAAACAGAAGCTGGGTTGAAGGGGATCATGGCATTAAGGGAGAGGTTTTGCGTTTGCTTTCTGGATGTAGTGGTGGCATGGTTAAGGATTTCAGAAAATGAGGCAGGAGATAAATGTGGTAAGTGTAAGAATGAAGTCCTCAGGAAAGCAGGAAGGAAGGAGGTTGAGAACCAAGTAGAGACTGTCCCGGACAGAAGCAGAGAGGCTTCTTCCACAGTAACAAGAGGAAAAGATGTGTGCAAAGGAAAGTGTTGGGTTAGGTTTTCTCAGAGAAGTGAGGCAGGGGGCAAGGGAATGTGGTGTGCCTCCAGAAATATATGAGGAGTCACACTGTCTGTGAAACAACTGTTTTGTTTTGTTTCCTTGAGTACTTGTAACTTGCTACATATCGGAAACATCATTCTTTTACCAGCCCTAACCTCTCTAGATTAGTGATAGATAATCGTCAGTGCTTAGCCAATGAAAGCTCTGCAGATCCCAAGAGTGCCTTGCCTAATGGAGTGCGGGAATATGAGCCCAGAACACACAGTGGCTGTTACCATGCACCAATCACAGCAACGATCACCATGCACCAATCACAACAACTGCCACCAATCACAATCACAGCCACCACTGTGAGGAGGGCACAGGGCCGGGAACTGTTTGGTAGCCACAGTAACGAACAACAGAAACAACCATGAGAATGGCCATTTATAACATGTGAAACTTTATTAAATAGAGAAATGGTGCAAACTACTTCATGGTTGGGTTTTCATTTTTTAAAAAAAACTAAGAGAAAAGGGGAAAAAAACTTACAACTAAACAATGTGGGGTCTTACGAAAGAAGAGTTAGAAATAAGGAGGAACCCTGGAGGTGTAGGGGTTAAGCCCTCGGCTGCGAACTGAGTCGTCCGTTCAAACCCACCAACCACTCGTCAGAAGAAAGATGTGACCGCGTAAGGTTCGGCAGCCTGGACAACCCTGTGCAGCAGCCTTACTCTGGGATCAGAAGCAACTCAAGGGCAATGGGTTATCAAAATGAATTAGGAATGTATCATTACATCATAACCATGACATTAGTATGTCATTATATGGCCTCCGGTTGTATGGAAACTGCCTGGCACATACTAGAAAATCACATGGCGCAGAGTCAGCAGGCTGGAGGGCAAAAACCTTTGGGGTTCCCTGTTTGCAAATGACATCCAAGCAAACTATGAAAGAATGAATAGCAACTGAATACGGTTTTGTGTATGAAATCGCTTCTATCAAGTGACCCGCTTCCCGTCACCAAGGGAAAGAAGAGAAAGTGTGAAAGGTTCCGCCACCAGGGTTTGTCTTAGGTCCTCTTGGTTCACACGGAAGTCCACATGGCCCACGGCCAAGGCAGCTGCCCTATCCTCGTGGACCTGCCCTAGCAGGGGACTCCTTGCCCTGAGTGATGTCAGGGCCATTTCTCAATCAACTAATCAACAATGTTGCTTTTACCGACCTCAGACTTGAGCCGCAGGCGTGCTGTCAAGAGGGGGCAGATTTTGCAGTAGAGGACTGAGTTTTGGTGTCCAGTATTCCATTTTTGCACCTGGGCTTGGAAAACTTTCATTTGTATCTTCAAAGCTGATTCCAGGGTTGAGGTTTTGCTGCCCAGGAGCCTCTTTTCCCAGCCATTCCTCCTTCCTATGCCTTTTCTTGTCTTTTGCCTCTAATAAAGGGCTGCTTGTTGTGTCGGTGAATTCAACCCCGTGTTTCTCATATGATGAGACTGCTTTTAGTTCACAGAAGATGGAAACTTGAAAAGATCCGCCCAACTGAATGAAAAATCCAACTCAACATTCAATTTCTGGCCTCTCTTTCTGAAAAGCTTCCCTCCCCCTCAGAAGTCCCACAAGTATTTCAAAGAACTCCCTGACTCCCAGATGCCAGTATACCCTGATCCTGAAACGAAAATACAAACTCTCCAGTCATTTTTTGGAAAATTCAGACATCACTATAGAAACATATTGTAAACACGTAACATGAAGTGAGTTGTAAACATTCAAGTATCACTATAGGTTTGTATAAAAACAGCAGCAAAGGATTTTTTTCAATGTTGAAGAATTTTTTTTAAAATACCTTTTGTAATAAACAGTGCATAGGCCATGGATAAGGGGAATGGCCAGGAGACCTGGCTCAAGTCTCTGATCATTCACTTTGTCACTGACTTAAGATATTTTCCTGGACTCCTTAGAGAGTTCTCTTCTCTGGAACAACTTTGGGGAGCAGTTTACATAGCAATGTTAAGTGACACCAGGGGGCCTCCAGTTAGAGGGCTGGGGCGTTCCACCTCTTCCTACAAGTTATCCGCCTTGGGAAAGTGGGCAGCTTCGAATTCCACCAGTGTGCCTCTTCACATGGAAACGTTGATGGTTCCCAGAGGAAACGGTGTCTCATCCCAGGGTTTTGAAAAAATGGGGAGTAAAGGCATCTTTCACAGGGTGCTCCTACTTTAGTGAACTAATGCAGAGAAGAGACAACAAGCTGGCCTTGCTCAGTTAGGCCCGGTCTCCCTTTTCCGTGTTTTGTACCTGAGGATGATTTCCAGAAATGCGTAAGAACAAATTGCTTTGCCATATGTTCCAGTGGATCAGCCTGATCCTGAAAACAGTGCCAACCTTTCCTGGCAGACGCACTTGCTGGGGTCCAGTGTCCCTGTTACCTGCCCTGGGCCATCCGACTCTGGGACCTCACCCCTTCCCGTCTGAGAAAGACCAGACCATTCACAGAGCGTCTGTGGGAAGAGCGCAGGACTGGACGACGTGGTATGCCACCTGCCTCTTCAGGGAGCGGAGCCAGAGAGAGAGGATCACCGTGGCCAGCACGAGGAGGAGTCCAATGATGAACAGGATGACCAAGGCTGCTTTGGCGCCTTTGGGACCCAGGTTCTTGCCAAAGAAATAGAGCTTCTCCTTATTGGGTTCTTCTGTGGGAAAGAAAAGGGAGTTGGAGGGTGATCAGGAGATTTGAGAGTAGATTGTGGAGATGGTTGCAGGGTATGGTGAATGTGATCAATGCTGTTGATTGTGAACAGTGAAAATGGCGAATGTTTTGTTAAACCCTACAGGTTCCCAAATGTATTTGACCTACTGCTCCCTTTTCAGGAAAAAACAAAAAAGGTTACTCGACATCCCCTGGCAATTAAAAACCTCGTGCTCTCAAACAAACAGCCATCCAAGTTAGACATTAACCAAACTCACGTGAAAGAAGTGCTCCACCATCCGAGATCCAAGGATTGTAAATTATAATCCAACTCCAGAGGAGGGAGCAGCACCAGAGTTTAAACTGTGAGATTCTGGTGTGCAGAGGGCTATGAATGACAGTGGAAGCCCAAAATACATTGGGGGGGGGGGATCTACACAGGGAGTAAGCCTCTGGTGATTCTCCTCTAGCCATAATTTTTTGTTTGTTTGTTTGTTTTTTGGGGGGTATCACTGCCCTCTAGTGGGAGTAGGAGGCCCAGCCGTGCTCCTGGAGAGCTGCTGCTGAATTTGAACCACCAAGTCAGTAGGCCGCAGCCCCGCACTCAACCACTTATGCCACCAGGGCTCAGTTCCTCCATCGTTGAGGGATAAGAATAGCCTGGTGATCAGACAGAGCATATTGGAGAATTGAATATAGCAGATTAAAATGACAAGTCTGCCTTGAATGGTTAAAACCTTGTCACATGATCTCTTGGGGCCACATCTAGGTTTTAGTATTTTCTGTTTTTTGTTTTTTCTATGTTGGGGTTTTGTCTGTGGTATTTTGTCATTGTTGGTAGCCATCTTGAATCTCTGTTATGAGTTTTTCTATGTGTTTTCAGTATATAAAACACAGAGTAAGTGAATCTCTAGAGACAATAACTAGAATAAAGATTCCTGGGCGATATGGGGAGGGAGGTGGGGAGGCAGGGGATATCAAGGAGTTCAAGAAGAAAGAAAATGTCTTGGAACTGATTGTGGTAGCGACTGTACCACACGGCTTGTTGTAACTGAACTGTGGAATGGTATGTCTGGTTTAGCTAATAAAAGAGTTTGGAAATAATAAATATATGGATATACATATTTAAAAGTCTTTGCTATAACCTGTAATCCAGGATAAAGTGTAGACATCTGCTTTTGCAGTCCCCCTGGAACCTTCCAACACTCCCAAGAGGGTGGTATCACTCACTTTGACTTGAAAAAGTATGTGGATATTTTACATTTTAATTGCTGTGGCAGTCGTGTGCATATGTTAATTTCATGATTGAGATGTAGGGGTGGAGTCTAGCCTATTGATCTGGAGGTAGCCATTGAGTAACCAATGAGGCCTCCATGTGGGCATGGTTTTTTTCTGAAATGTCTGGGAAATCTCGCGATATTTCCCTCATGGAGATGAGAAGCTATCTCCCCAGTTCTTGGGAGTTAGTCTCAGAAATGATGAATTACAGACAAGACAAGATGGCAGTGTCCGAGGAGCTGGAGGAGAAGCCACATGGCCTTGCCCTGATGGAACCAGACCTCTGAAGCTGGAGAAGCCATGTGGAGACCCCTGCCAGTGCTGAGTTGCTTCTACCACCACTAGATGCTGTTGATGGACCCTGAGCCCCGGAAATGAGGAGCCATAAGGGGACCCCTGCCAGGGCTGGGACTCTGCACCACTGGCCTGTGACCTTGTGAGTTGGAAGGAGACATTATAGACTGATATAGGTCATATGGGCTAATATCAGGCTTATGACTTTGAACTGGACTGGGTTGGGATGCTTTCTCAATGTTCCATTCCTTTTGTATATAAACCATTCCTTTATGTCCATATGTATGTCTGTGAGTTTGTTTCTCTAGTTTACTCAGACTAACACAATTGCATTTCTCTATAAGCTCTTGGAAGCCCTCTCCTGTATCTTACCACAATAAACATTTACAAAGAAACGTGGGGCATCAGGACCTCTGCATCTCTCCAAGAAATGGAGCATGTGGGCATTTGCATGCAGCATGCAGAAGAGGAGGACAGCATTACCATCCGAGGGTACAGGGGCCGGGTGAGCTTCTTCTTCCGAAGGAGACTTGGTCGAGTACGGGACTGTATTGTCTGGACACAGAAGAGATACAGTGATTGGAGAATGAGTAAGTAGAGTACATCGAGGTTTTTCCCCCCTCCGGATGTGAGTTTCAGGAATTGCTCCAGGTCTCCAGGGAGGAGGTTATCCCACCAGTGTCTGCAAATCTCTCACTCTCACTACTGTACCTCACACCAGAACATTCGCTGTCCCCACCCCACCCTCACCCCCTCCACCTGTCAACCTTCTGCACGCCCGTTCCCATCCACTCCAGCTTCCTGGCCTCTGTGAACCCGTGGCTGCTCTCTCCAGACTGCCAGCCACTTCATCCATCTGCTGCCTCTGCACCCTGGAATGCTGCACTCTGTCATGGCACCTGTCATTCTAGTGGGGTTTCACATTTACACATGACCCTGAATTTCTTGGAGGTCCTATGAGGATGATGTTTCTTTGTGCCCTCTGTTTTGGGGAAGCCTGGCACATGCACCCAGCATCACCGCCTAACAACAGTACCTAGGTTCCGGAGGACCGTGTAGGTCGTCTCCATGCCAGCGTGGATGTGGTCAGACACATGACAGTGGAGCAGCCATGTTCCTGGGTGATCTGCATACAGTTCGATGGTTTGGAAGGTCCCGGGAAAGAGGTCATACACATCTTCTCGGTAAAACTGATCTGTCTACAGAAAACAGAAAACACCGCCTGGACTTTGTTCATCCAGAGCAAAGGACAGGCATGGAATACAGGAAGAGGAGGAGTCCCTGGAGTGGCACCCATGGCAAATGCCCCCAGTTGCTGACCCCAAGGCTGGAGGTTTAAGTCCACTCAGCAGTGCCTCCAAAGAAAGGCCTGGCCGTCGACTTCTGAAAAATCAGCCCACAAATATTGAGTGATTACGGGAAATGGATTTTTCCCAAGTAGTCTTCCCATATACATGCCAAACCCAAAACACTGTTTGCTACACATGGTAAATGTCTGAACAGTAGGAGGTCATTGAAAGTAGGTCAGAGGTTATTCTCCTTAAGGGTATCGAGAGCAACCAAACTCTAAGTAGGGCCCACTCCCTTCTGATATTGTTCCCTTGAAGGGGGTGCCTGAAGGCAAGCCCAGGACCACTTAAGGATGACTAAGGTTAGGCTACTCTATTGAGTCTAGGGTCCATTCATCTTGCCACATATGTACCCCTATTTCCCCCCTTTACTATTGCTTGTACACCCCCTAGGTCACCACCCTCCCATTGCTTGTATCGCCCATGTTACAATCCTTCTCATGATGTACATTGTTATCTGTAATCAGAGGGCTTGCATGCCCCCCAAAGACATATAAGCTTTGGTTAAATAAAACCTTTGGCGAACTCTCTCCTGCCCCCTCATCCCCCACCTCTATGTGTACCACTAAGAGGATCTGAGGTGAGCATGCTATCTATTTTTTTGGGGGGGGGGCATCACTGCTCTCTGTGGTGGGAGTAGGAGGCCCAGCCCCACTGCAGGAATTGAACCTCCGTCCCAGCGGGCCACAGTGAGCACGCTATCATGAAATGTGTCTGACCCCTTTATTTTACTCTCTCTCTCTCCCTACTCTCTATGACTTTACTATAATGTTTATCTGTATCAACCATACATCTGTGCTTACAATGTTGTCTCCCAACTTCAAATTAGATATGATCACTTTTGTTTAGTCTATTTCTTTGTAAATGGTCTGAGAACTTGAGAAGACATGATCGCAACCTTATCCCTGGTAATTCTGACTTGCGAAGTCTGGTGTGGAGCCTGGCAATCTGTTCCTTACCTAGCTCCCTGATGGCCGCACTACAGCCAGCACCACCCATAGAGTTCAGCTTGATGTCAGAGAGGGAGAAGGTCACATATGACCCAGCCCAGACTGCTAGGACAAAGGTCAAGATATTGGGGACCCAATTATCTCTTATAGGGCAAGGCTATGTTGTTAGCTAATCACATGAAAAAGAGGTGTGGAGAAGAGGAAATGACAAAAAAAGAAAGAGGAAAGGCTAAGAACAGGAGGCAGATGCTATGGGTTCTTTTAGCAAGTCCGGAGTGTCTGTCTGCTTATGGGGGTAGAATATTGGACACTGGATATTGGCAATGGCTGGGCCACATGATCGATGTAATTGGTCTCACTGAATTGCACACGTGAAAAATGTACACTGGGCATGTGTGTGTGTTATCTGTATGTGAACAACAACAAGCTACAAAGACAACGGGTGCTTTCATGCGCAAGGCTAACAGCAAAAGTCATATAAGTGATACATCCCCCCCAGTTATCCCCCCCCCCCAATCAAAGGGTTTCTTACAAGCACAATAAAACTTAAGAGGTGCCTTCAAAAATGGTCACAGAAAACTCCATTATCATTTCATTCCATTTTTTTCCACCAATTAAAAAAAAATCCTCCTCATACATATATTAAGAAAGAACTACCATGAGAAGGGTATAATTCCAGCATCCCGTCATTATAGAATCAGAATCGATTCAATGGCAGCAGGTATAGTTTTTGTTTCATGCTCAAACATGAACCACCAGCCATCACAAGCATCATGGCCAAGTAAGCCTCATTTGAGGGGGCTTCAAAAGGTTCATGGGGACATTCTACCCTTTTCTCATTCTATTTCTCATGAACTTTCGGAAGGAGCCCTGGTAGTGTAGTGGGGTAGAGTTTTGTAGAGGAGAGTTGGACTGCTATCAGGCTCCCACAACAACCGCCCCCCCCACACACACACACACACCCTCACCCCCCAGAACCTTCGAGGGTGAAGGATGAGACTTGTTTGCCCCTGGAAAGATTTACAGGAATTTGGGAATTCTAGGGAATTCCCTGTCTTACTGGGCCTCTGAGTTGGAATCAACTGGGTCACAGTGGTTTTATATTTCATGGTGGAACTCTGTTGAACTGATTAGCTTAAAAAAAAAAAAAAGTCTGTCTCCAAACATTTTCCTTATACTTACTTTGAAAAGAAAGCTCTCTGCGTGATAATGGATGGTATGTATGTCCACTTCACTTCCCATTCCTAACAAATACCAGTTTGTCATGCTATCTTCATTCATGATGAGGCCATGGAGATTTCCAAAGATCTTCCCGTTAATAGCTATGAAGGTTTGGGAGGGGCGAGGGTGGGGGGGATGAACTTTGATTAGTAAGGGCACACAAACATTGCTGGAGTTGATTTTAGAAATGACTCAAGTTCTTCCAGTTCGACAATGCACTGCCGTCAATCCGATCAGCCTGACAAACACGTAACAATCTCACTCACATTTACCAATTAAACTCTTGTGGGTCCCAAATTCAGATTCCTATAGAAAGCGATCCAGACAAGAGACATGGCAGTTCATTTTTTTAGAATATCTTGGGTGGGGGGGTCTGCTCTGTAAGGATTAGACTCTTAACCTCAAGGTCCGAGAGTCTCTCCTTGGGAGAAAGTCGAGGCCGTCTGCCACTGTGAAGAATGACAGCCTCGGAGAGGCTGTATACAGTGTGGAGGGCAGCTTCAACGCAATGGCAGTGCTCTGGCTGGCTGGCTTGGTTTGTTGTGTTTTGTTCACCACACTCTCTTTGGGAAGTGCATTACAAACAAACGAGTGAGACAGGAGCCAGACTTACACCATTTTATAGATGAATGCTGGGCTATTAACTGCAAAGTTGGGGGTTCGATTCAAGAGTCCGCAGGAGAGAAAAAGGCTGTCTGTTTTCAGGAAGTTTTGCCGCGTCAGAAACCCTTGGGAGAACTTCTCCTCCGATCTATGAAGGCGCCATGTGAGTCAGAAGCGACCCCGTTGCAGTGGGTTTTTGTTTTTGTAATAGATTAGAAACAGAATAAGGCACCCACAAAACTTGCGTTTCCATAAATCAAAACTGAAAGGGGTTAAGCTTTTCCATAATAGTTCGTTTTCGCGCTGAGCCCTGGTGGTTGAGTGCAGGACTGTGGCCCATGGACTTGGCAGTTCAAATCCAGCGGCGGCTCTCAGGAGCAGTGCTGGGTAGCTCCTACAACCACCAGAGGGTAGTGATACTCCCCCCCCCAAAAAAAAATAGTTCATTTTCGGTCGCGGCTGGGCCTAGAAAAAAAAATAGTTCATTTCCTACTAATCACTAGTGCATGGAGTGCACATGCTCAGCTGCTAACCTAAAAAGGTTGCAGGTTCAAATCCACCAGCAGTTCTGAGGAACCGAAGAGTTTGATAATCTACCCCTATAAAAATTAATCAGTTAAAAAATGTAATTAAAAAAATTTAACCAAAGCAACAACAACCGCAACACCAACCTCACCGCCAATGAGACAATTCTGAATCATAATGATCCTGGAGAGTGCTTCTGAGGCTGTCAATTCAGGAGCAGACCACCTCATTTTGCTCCCATGGAGCCACTAGTTCTATTGTCCATGTTCCCTGGGGATTGATGGAGATGGGCTTAGAGAAACAGACTGGGTAACTCCTACAACTGCAGGATTTTTATGGGCTTACCCAAACAATGGCACCCTGGTGGCATAGTGGTTAGGCATTGGGCCGTGACCCAGAAGGTTTCTGTCCCATAACGAGGTACCATGTCTGAAACTAACAGGGACTTTCTACCCTGTCCTGAAGGGTCCCTATGACCCAGTGGCAGCGAGAGGAAGGAGGAAACCCCCGACAAAGGTCTTCTTTTTCAACTCCTGGCATACCGTGCATTTTGTTGCTCTCCTCAAAATCATCAGTGTAGTCAAAATTCCGTGGATCCTTGTTGAGATATTTCTTTATATTGTCATCCAGATACCAGGATTCATTCTCATTAAATACCAGAAACAAGAGAGCAAATTCATAATCAACGTCCGTTCTTCTTCCCTTTTCATTCAACACGCCTTCTCTGCACGTGATCAGAGGACCCATCAAACCACTGTATGTATCCTGAAAGAAAAATGAAACCCAATTAGGAGTGCCTTGACATAATGTAGTAACATAGCGCAAGTGTTTGTTTGTTAGAAAATTACTGTAAAGAGACTATTGTCTTTGAAAATAAGTACAAAGAAACCTGGAAGAATCAAGTTAAGTATCTGCACAATTTACGACTGGACAATTTACTCAGGCTGTACCCTGAGTCCATCTCATAGATGACCCTCACTTAATCCTTGCTGAGTAAGTGAATGCTTGACTCTGTTTCTGCTTGCTTTTCAAGGGAGACAATAGTTATAACTCTATTTAGATGTTTCTACTCTACTTTCTATGGGTAGAAGTAGATGAGTTATTAGTAAATAACATGGGATCATGGGTTATCTCCAAATCAAGTCAGTTAGCCCTAAGTTTTCCTTTGAGGGCAAACATCTACTTTCACCACTTCCTGTTTGGATAGTCTATTTGAATAGGCTTCCTGCAACCATACGGTCTACCAAGTACATATATCTAAACCAGATTCATTATTTTCCTCAACTCCATTTCCTCTTCTTGAATTCTCTATTTCTTTTAACAGCACAATGATAGTCCTTGACAGAACAGAAAATGTGGGTTGACTCTTTACCTGTTGCTTCTTCCCAGTTCTTCCATCTAGTGTTCTGTCATATCGTCTTTCCACTGCCTCTCTCCTCTTCACCAAGCCTCCCCAACCTTTGAATGCCTTCTTAGATCCCCTTGCTGGTGCCCCCTATAGAATCATGACCACGACACCAGGCCCATGGTACTCAGCCAGGCTCACTGTTATATTTGTGGGTTTGCACATGCATTCCTTTCTGCTCAAAGTTTAAAATGCTCTTAAGACTAGCTGTAATATTCATAGGACTTGGTAGGGTTATTTGCACATCGTAAGTGTGCAATCACTCTTTGTTAGGATGCATCCAAAATGTAAAGATTTTAAGTCTTTTTCTTCAAGTATCTTGTATGTCTCATCCCTGAATTCTGACAGTATCCAGTACAACTCAAGAACCTTAATGAAGGTTATCTAGTATATTGGTAAAAGTACAAGGTAATCTTTCACTTTTTTTATAATTGCCAACATTTATATTGTCTATCAGATGAGACTTTGGTTTGGACTTTGGTTTATGATGTTTTATTAGCATCTGTAGTTGTTTTACCTATCTAGCTTAAACTCAACATTACCTTTGCCTTTTATTTCTATGTGAACCTAGTCTATTTGTCATTACTATTGAAGCAAATTCCTTTGCATATTCTAAATTTGGTCATTGAAATCTTGAGGTTTTATTTATTTATTTATTTATTTTGCTCTCAGAACTTTAAATTAAGGGTCAGCAAGAGGCCAGATAATAAA
Source organism: Nesogale talazaci (assembly GCA_004026705.1). Lineage (NCBI taxonomy): Eukaryota > Metazoa > Chordata > Mammalia > Afrosoricida > Tenrecidae > Nesogale > Nesogale talazaci. The sequence continues at coordinate 65,162 of PVJH01007522.1, read as the reverse complement.
TATTTTCTAAGGAAACCAGATGGTAAATATTTTCAACTCTGCAACCTCAGCTTAACCAGTGACAGTGTAAAGGAGCTGGCATGGTTGGATCAGGCTGGTCAGTGGTTGAGACCCTTGTTTTTCACTGTTATATCCCCTGGCATGTACCCATCCAAGTTGTGGTGAGATGACTCAACTTAAAACCACCTTCCTTTAAGCATTCTGTTTGTTCTTTCTAGTTTACCTTCATGAAATTTACTGTTGAGTAGTAAACCCATGGAATACAATTTGGGTCAGAAGGCCCAGGGCCTGACCTTTCAGGGATGTCCCATCTGTAAGTTCTTATTTCTCCTGAAATAAATGAGAGAAAACAGAAAGAATTCATTAGTGTTACTTCTCTTGCTGTACGTAGCCTAAGAGACAGTCATTAGAATCAACAAGGAATTCTACAACATGGTTTACAATCAAGAAAGGTGTGTGTCCAGGTTGAAACCTTTCATCGTGTTTATTCAATCTGTGTGCTGAGTAGATAATCTTAGAAAATGGACTATAGGATGAAAAACTCAGTATCAAGATTAGAGGATACAGATGAGGTAACCGTGCTTACTTAAAACCAAACTCACGTTCCAGACTATGAAAAAACTACTAAGAATGGACCAGTTGCCACTCCAGGCCCTGAGCCTCACTTCCAGGCTCCCCCCTCCAGGAGACCCTCATTACCTCCAGAAAGACCCCACCCCATACCCAGGTGATAAAATGTCCTGCTGAACCCACTTCCCCTGACTGAGAAGTTCAGCTGAGTTTTCCACGAGGAAATGAACCAGACCACACAGTCTCCTGGAGACTCCGCATGTATCAGGGCACAGCGATGCTGCACTGGTTTCTCAAAATGAATCACCCAGGCTTTCTTCCCTGGAGGTTCTGAGTGGACGCAAACTTCCCGTCTTTCCATGCACACTTATCCATGGTAGCTATTTGTAATGCTCAGGGACATCCAGAACTAAGCAAGGCACACCTGCTTTGAAAAGCCAGAACCTAGGTAAGCGGGAAATCTTTAAGAAAAGGAAAACTCAAAGTTAGAACCTGAGGTCAAGTTTCTAAGTATAACATGAGGAACCACACAGTTGACTCTTTAAAATTTGCAGGTCTCAGAAAAATAAAATAACTCTGTTCAAAAACAAACAAACAAACTCACTGCCATGGAAACATTTCCAACTCACAGGGACCCTTTGGGAAAGGGTGGACTGCCCGGTGGGTTCTTGAGACCATCGCTCTCTATCAGAGTAGAGAGCCTCCTCTTTCTTCTGTGGAATGGCTGGTGCTTTCAAAATGCTGACCAGCAAGGAGCTCACTCAGCGGTCCCACAAGTAACTCACTCACAGCACCACCAGGGCTCCTTGCTGAAAATGAAGAGGAGGTGAAGCACTTGATGAAAAGAAAACTATAGCCTTCAGCATGGATTGCGACAAGATGGGACAAAGCAAATAAAAATCCTCATAACGGAACCAACAACCATCCTGATAAGCAGAGAAAAGACTGGCATTGTCAAAGATTTCATTTTATCAGAATCGAATACTCAGGGAAGCAGCAGCTGCAAAAGAAAGTGATGCGTTGTATCGGGCAAATCTGCTGCTGCAAGGATCTCTTTAAAGTGTTACAAAGCAAAGATGTCGCTTTCTGGACTAAGGTGAGTCAGACCCATGCCGTGGTATTTTCAATCACCTCCTATCCATGGGAACCTGAATAATGAATCAGGAAGACCAGAGAAGAACCGGTAGAGCTTCACTCTGGTCTTGGCAGGAATATTAAAAGTGCCATGGAGGTCAGAGAACAAACAAACACATCAGTCTTAGAAGAAGTACAGCCATGATGTACTTGCTAAGGATAGAAGTGAGGATGATGAGACTTCATCTCCTGTCCTGTGGGCACGCTATCAGGAGAAGAGCATCGTGTGTGGTGCGGAAGAGGGTCCATGAAAAGGAGGACGATCCTCCAGGAGGTGGATTGACCCTGTGGCTGCATCACTGGTCTCCAGCTGGACCTCAGCTGTCGGGGTGATGGGGGACAGCATTCCATTCGGTTGTACATCGGATCACGATGACGCAGAAGGACTTGATGGCACCTATCAACAGACTCTTGACAGGCACTGGGAGCCACAAGCACGTCATTGCTTGTCTGCTATCCTGCAGGCTGGTAATCGAATCCCCTCAGCCCCAACGACCCCAGCATAAGAACCATTAAAAGGATGGCGCAGCGCTGGACACCGTTATTCTCTGTTGTAGATGGGGTTGGTTGCCATGGGTCTGAGCCAATTTGTAGAGCCCTGCCTGGTGCCGTACTGGTAACGAATGGGGCTGCTGACATCAAAGTTGGTGGTTCAAAACTACCAACTGCTCCTCAGCAGAAAGATGGGGCTTTCTACTCCTGTTAAAGTTACAGCCTGAAAAACTCACAAGACAGTTAGTTCTACGCTGCCCTAGAGTGTCTCTATACTTTAGCTATCCTGGTCACTGTTCCTTGCTAGTGAGAACAACCCCACGTGTCCGAGGAGCCCGCCCTGTGGAGGCTTCTAGGTGGTGATATTTACAGGGCTTTGCCTATGGTTTGTCCTTTTCTGTGGTCAACAGATGTGTATGCAGACCACAAGAGCTTTTGTTTCTATCTCACTACAAATTTTATTTCCTCTTCTCCTGCTACCCTTGGGCACACAGGGGCTCATCATGCTGGCTCTCCACCCTGATTTCTTGTTGGAATCACTAGGCAGCCTCGAAAACTGTCATTGTTTCCTTTTCCTCAGTCAGACCCAGTCCCTGGAGACAACCTAGGAAGTATGACAACCACGAAGTGTCCCCCTAGCTACCACCCACAATACCACCCAGAAGATAGAACAATGACGAACATTGGGGCTCCTGGCCTTCTAGAATTTGTCTACACTTGAATTTCTGTACCTTTGATAACATAAGTCTTTTCCAGACGTTCAAACTCATGCTGATGCCATAGGGCAGGGAAGAACAGCCCCTGTGGGCTTAAGAGAGTGGAAAGCTTCCGCTTTCTCCCCAGGAGGAGCTGTTGATCTCAAACTCCTCCCTGTCCTCGAGACTAGCAAGCGAGCATGTAACCATTATACTACCCGGCCTGCCCTAAGTCAGAATTGACTGACAGCTAGAGAGCTTCATTTTGGTTAGACTATAAAAACCTCTTTAAATATCATGTTGTGGTAGAATGATATTCCATTTTAAGGATGTTGCATAACTTCCTCAACAATTCCTCTATAGATTATCACTGAAGATGTTCCCGTGAGTTTTCTTAAAACAGAATAGGTCTTGCAATAGGGGCAAAGGTTATTGGAAGAGGTAGACTCGTCTTCAAGGCAGATTTACTTTCCCTGAGCCCACCCTTGTGTAGGAAGCTTGCAAACTTTTTCTAGTGATGCTTTAACTGTTTTCCTCTCTGCCTCTTATGTATCTTTAAATTGTTCAAGCCCATGGGACTTTTACTATAATGACGATAATAGTAATTATCATCATGTGAGTAGATACAAGAGGTAGCATGAAAGATAACTTCCTTGTCATTATACCTAACAGACTTTGCTATCAATTTCATAGTGTTTCTTGATATTTATTGCAACCACACTTCAACTGCCCAAACGTTATGAGAAGCCCCTCAAATTGGGAGATGCCTCCCCTTTTCAAACCCAACTGGAGTTCTGCTCTGCCTTCTACATAAAGTCTTCCTTAATTGCTCCTCCTTAATTAGTCAGCCTGCATGGAATTTCCACCTCTGAAACTCTTAGAAGCACTTCCAGGAATAGATCTGAAAGATGTGATCAGCATTCATACCGAAATGGCTCATCGTGCCAATGGTTTCCTTGCCCAAAACTCAATCTCAACTCCTTGAGAGAAACGTGTAGGTTGGAGCTCGGGTTCTAGAGGCAAACCAAGTTGGGTTTCTCCATTGCTCACTTCTGATCTCTGTTGTTGAACCAACTCTGATTCCTGGTGACCCCAGTACAACAGAATGAAGCATTGCCTGTCCTCCTGCATGTCCCTTTTGGTAGGTGAGCTTCAGTCCACTGTGGAGGCCATCACTTCTGAGTGACTGCCCACTTAGGGGGTTCATCTTCCAGCATTATATCAAATAAAACCTTATTGTGGGTTCCCACTTGGTATAATTTTAGAAGTAGATTGCCAGACCTTTCTTCCTAGTCTACTTGAATCTGAAAGTGCCACTCAAACCTATCCATTACAGATGGGCCTGTATTTTAAATACCAATGGCGTCATTTCCAGCATCTTGACAACATGTAATCCACAACAGTATCACAAACTGACCTCATAAGTTCAATGGCAGATGACCTACTAAGACAAGTTATTTATTCCTCTCTGCCTTAATGCTAAATCTGTCAAATGGACCTACCAACCCCATATTCCATCAACTATAGGAAGTACCTTTTTTTCCCCACATTTTACTATACCTGAAGTCAGAATGCATCTTTCTATCCATGGCACATGAAGATGTAATTAACAGCATGCTTTCAGATATATTTTCACGTCAGACAAAATAATGGCCTGTATTATAATCTATCCACCTCGCTATCTCTATGTGCATGAATCAGCAGGTCCCTGGGCAGAGTAGAGTTTGCAGGCCAGCCTTAGTCTAGAGAGTGGAGGTTTGAACCCAGCCAGCAGTTCTGTGGAAGAAGCGCCTGCTTACCTGCCTCTGTGAAGGCGATACCCGAGACCACTCTATGGAGGGACGCTCCACTTCTACACAGGGATGTCGCCATCAGTCAGGATCAACTCAAAAACGGCTGCTATTGAGTTCATCACTGGTGATGAACTACTAAAATTAGTGTCTCCTGTAGCAGACTGTCACCAGGATAGAGGAGTTGGCTTTTTTGTTTGTTCATTTTGCTTGAACGTAAAGTGCCTGGCATAAAGTTAACAGTCAATCTGTGTTAGCTGGTACTGCATCTCACAACCCTGGCCTCTCTCAAAACAGAGCCTTTTAAAAATGCAGCAAGTACAGGGGCGAGTGATCAAGTCCTAGAGGAGGGGCTGGCTGGGAGCTGGAACACATTGGCGTTGAGATCCACTCTCTAAGGTACCCAAGAGATCAGAGTAAAGTTCAGCCTGGGCATCCTCTTTGGGAGACTGCTGGCCTCTGGTGGACCTTACCAGAGGGACCTTACCTGGTCTTGTGCTGGGCACCTGGAGTCGTTTCCCACTGTCCACATACGCCACGCCTTGGGCTGAGATGGAGTAGGGCCGGCTGGCTTTGTTCTTAAAGATGATCAGGATGGAGTCGCCCACCTCTGCATGAATCATTGGGCCTAGAGACAAAACACAGGGCTGCGTGCGTTATTGCCGCTCTCTCAAATATCGCCAAACTTAAATGTAGTTTCCAAAATAAAACAAAGGCTAGCTGCTTCTTCCTTGTGCTTCCTAGAGAAGGCAGTATTGTACAGTACACTGTGGGGCAGCTGGGCCACCAGGTTCAAATTCTGCCTTTTTCACTTCATAGAAAGGAAGCCCCATAATCGGCCTGAGACTCGATTTCCTCAATTGTAAAATAGATTCCAATAGTAGTGCCTCGCTTAGAGGGTTAGGTTAAGGTATGAATTAAAAATGTGTGTAAATTGGTTAATTGCATGCCTTGAAATGTATGTCTTCAATATATGCTTAAAGTTATAGCCACTCTCTGCTGCAATCCCGTGTGTGACCTTGCAAACTAAAACAAGCTCACGGCCATCAAGCCCATTCTGATGCAGAGTGACCCGATAGGACAAGGTAGAGCTGCCCTTGTGAGTTTCTGAGACTGTAACTCATTGCAGAGTGGAAAGCCTCCTCTTTCTCCCAAGGAGCAGTGAGTGGTTTTGAACTGCTCAACTTTGCCATTAGTAGCCCAACTTATAACTCAAGCAACTCATGAGCTCACAAGTGAATATACTAAAAGTAATCAGATGGAATAGTGAGTGTGACAGGAATTTGGGGGGATAAGAGTGAAGTGAAAACACTTCTGTGTTGGAAAATAAAGACAGTGATTTCACCATACATTTAACACTGTCTTTCTGTACGTGGACACCATGCGAAGGCATGAGCTTTTCAGCGAGCTCTCAAGAGTGCACATTTGCATTAGAACTGACAGCGTGCACCACTGGGGCGGGAGAGGCTCTTGCCCATGGATGATGGGACTTGTGCCGCAGGGCGGAGCTTTGCAATCAGGGTGGGAGCACTGGCTACTGCTGGCAGCAAGAAGGGTTAGGACCCATGTTGGATACCCATCAGGCCAAATCCCTAAGTTTCTGTCTTGGACATTGGCTACATTCTATAGCCATGCCAAGGAGCCTGGTGGCACAGTGGCTTGACTCATAAACCCAAAGGTTGACAGTGGAACCTGTCATCTGATCCTGGGAGTAAAACGAGGCCATCTGCTCCTGTGGAGATTGACAGCCTCTGCAGCCTCCATGGAACAGCTGCCTCCTCCTGCCCTACAGGCTTTCTATGGGTCAGGAGAGGGTTCCATCATTCCAGTGGCTGTCGAATCACCCCCAGCTTCCGGCCACCTCCAGCTGTGTCCCAGGAGAACCACTTCTCAGGTTTCCAGCGGCTGAGTTTGAGAAATGAACTCTCCAGGGCTGTCTTGGGAGGCCCTTCTGGGTGGGTTCAGGCCAGCAGGCGAGACTATCCCATGAACCAGGAGCTTATCCAGGGCAATTAACAGCCGTCTTAGTATCTTTGCAGTATGACATTTAGCATGAATCGGGATGCTTTGGTAAACCAGTTGTCTAAGAAAGGATGAAGAGAGCAATGAAAATTCTCTCCATGTATTTTCACAGTAAATTGGGTGGAGTAACAGATAGATGCAGGAATGTGACTATGTTAAAAGGAGTCTTCGTGTCCTCACTTTCCCTTGCATGGCCACCTCAGTGCTGGCAAGAGCACCAGCTTACAGCACAGCAGGCTGAGGGGAGGAGTAAGGAACAACCACGCCGACACTGTGCCCTGCGGGCAACGGCACAAGCCCAGGCCTCTCCTGAGCCACTGGAAGTGGGTGGTTGGAACCCAGGCTTCCTGAGGCTGCCAGCTGATGGGTTTGCCTCTAATAAAGCCATTCTACCTGTGTCATCTTTGTGAGTAGATCCAAATCATGACTCTTCTGGGCTGCAGCCCAACCACTTAGGGAGACAGGTTCTTTAATCTTCAGAACCTTGGTGAGGCACATACATGACACACACAACAGCACACACACACACACACACACACCATGCTAATGAGAGAATGTTCCTATCCATGTTAGATTACCCAATATGCGGGGTAAGCACAGGCTTGCTCATGTTTATTTGCTAATCTATAGGAAACATTCTCATGCTATTTTTGCTTCCTAGGTCTGGCTGGCATCTGTCGTCTCCCAGCCCCCCAGCCCCTTCCTGCAGATTCACAGCATTTTTTACAGAATACCAAGCAAAGGAGAAGGCTGTGAGCCGGGGATGACTTGACAGCCACTGGGATGCATAGAACCCTCTCTGGAGAAGCCAATTTCACATAAGTCTCACCACTCGCCGCTGTGACTAAGCACAGGAAAGCCCTAAGCCTGCCGTGCTGATCGGGTAGTCCTTTCTGGGTTCCTATTGGGGCTGTGTCATGGGTGAGACAAGCCAGCTGGTGGGTCAGTGAGGATAGGCAGGGGAGGTTTGAGGGTAGAGTGGTTAGAAGAGGCATTGAATAATTTATCAAGAATCAATGACCTTATTTAATATTTTAAAAAAACTGTGTAAAATCATAACTATTGATATGCTGCCCTGGGCATCAAAAAGCAGGGAAGTCTTTCAAAACCCCCTGCCTCAAGGTAGCAGCGTCTTCGTGATGGTCTGACAGCTCCCGGGGTCAGAAAATCAGGGAAGGAGAACAGACGAAGGTTTTTCAGGGGATTGGCCAGCCCAGGGGCAGCACAGAGTCAAGCCCTGGGGCCTCTGAGAAGATCCGAAGCCAGGGCCTGCAGAATCAAAACCAGACCTTTGGCCTCCCACCTCCCTCTGGGTAAGGAGCTCCTCCTTGGTCTGAAGTCTCTTTATAGCAGGGCGGGAGGGCCCTGTGCATAGATGATCTGGACCTTGAAGAAGTGGCACAGACACTCTCCTAGCTGTTCTTAGACACTGAATGCTAAACATGAAAGTTTCCTGGCTCAGCTGGGAAAAATCTGCAGAATCATAAATCTGGTTAGACAGCTCCCATGACTTCCATCCTTGCCTGTGTGCTAAATCTGGCCGTTTTATCATGACTCCTATTTGGCATGTGCAAAAGGTTAACACAGTCAAGTGGTAACCAAAAGCTTGGGGGTTCGAGACCACCCAGAGGGGCCAGAGAAAAAGCCCCAGCTATCTACCCCACCCCAAACAGCCACCAAGAACCCCATGGAGTGCAATTCTACTCAGACACACAAGGGGTCGCATTGGGCGGGAGGGGGGGGGTGGCGGGGAATCTACTGGATCTTCAGGCTGCTGGGTCCCTGCCAGTTGAAGAGCAGCGAGCACCGGGCTCTTGCTGCCCCTCCTCTGGCCTAAGCTGAACCGGACCGTTTGACCCCCGCGCCTTACCCAGGATTTCCAAGTGCTGCTCGCGGGGCCGCCGGGCTTTGATCTCCACAAATTCTCCGTTGGTGTATTCCCTGTAAACCACCTTCTTGTACTGAGAGCCGATCCAGTTTTCAGTGTGGTTCATAAATATGTCGCCATGTCTGCACACCGGAGCAGAAGAAATTGAGGGTGTCAGAACATGAGGAAGGAGAGATTCGGTGTACTCTGAAGTCCCCTTCTTCTCCAGAGCTCCCCTGACCTGGTTGCCGGTAGGGTCTCCCTGGGAACTGGCTTTTGGTAGAATTCTCTAATCAGAGAGTTTGGAATCTGCCTTTCAAAGCTTGGGAGGGAGGAGGTGCAAAGGAGCCCTGGGGGTGCTGCCGGTTAAGTGTTGGAAAGCTAACCTCAACGTCAGTGGTTCAAACCCACTGGCAACCTTGTGGGACACAGGTGAGCCTCTCTGCCCTTCTGAAGAGCTGTCGTCTCAGAAATCATTACAGAGAGTCACTGTGAGTCCAAATTGACTCGTGGCAGTCAAGTGGATGGATGGCAGTACTTCCCAAACCCATCCCCTCGAGATTGAGTCTCCATAGGGCCCGCGAGAACTTCTCCCAGGGAGTTTCCAAGAATGCAGAAAGCCTTAAGATGATCCCTTCAGGACCAGTGGTGAGCGTGGTGATACCTGGAGGGTGGAGGGACGGTGGGCTAGAGAGGGAGAACCGATTAGAAGGATCTATATATAACCTCCTCCCTGGGGTATGGACAACAGGAAAATGGTTGAAGGGAGACATCAGTGTACAATATGACAAAGTATTAGTCATCTATAAATTATCAAGGGCTCATGAGGGAGGGGGGAGCTAGGAGGGAGGGGGAAAGTGAGGAGCTAATACCAAGGGCTTAAGTAGAAAGAAAATGTTTTGAGAATGATGATGGCAACATATGTACAAATGTGCTTTGCAGACAATGGATGTTTGTGATAAGAGTTGTATGAGCTGCCAATAAAATGATTTTTTAAAGCCTTATTGTTCTCTCTTGGAATAACTTGTGGGTCTGAATGGCTGCCCTGATTAGGGCTCATTTCTTCTCTGATAAGGATTTTACAGACGCAGAATGAGAGGGCGTTCAGTAGACAATGGTTATTGTGGTCTTGAGTCTGGGAGTGTGAAAATATAGGAACATCAGTGCCTGTGGTCAGGAGTCCTAGGAATAGAACTCTGTTATCCTACAGCAACTTTAGGTTTTCTTTCAAATTCCCTCTCCCTGTATCAACTCCTGCCTGCTTGGCCTTGTGTGAATAAATGAATGCCTTTTTAAGTACTTCTGTCCAGGCAGTCTTTGGGGGTGCAAATGATTCATACCCCAGGTTGGGGTTTGAGTCTGCCCAGATGCACCTCAGCAGAAAGGCCTCAGGCTCCACTTCTGATGAGTCATCCATGGAAACCACTGTTGAGCGCACTTCTGCTCAACACTCAGGGGTCTCCAGGACGTCAGAAATGACAGGGCAGGTGAAGGTGATGATGTTGAAGGTACATCTTTGCCTAAGTAAAAAGCTGGTGGGTGTTGTTTGCTTGTTTATCCATAAGGGGGCACTCCTGCACTCTCTTTTCTAGGGTCTGAACCCCAAGCCAAGCAAGAAAGGCCCTAAGGTTAGTTTTAGGGACGTTGTGCTGTGGTAGAAGCACGGGAGTGTGGCATTGCCATGGAGAATTGGCATAAGGTGGCAGCGAGGGAGTAGCAGGGAAAGAAAAACCAGCGAGCCTACAGGACAGGGTAGCACTGTGTCCGAGACGGGGACTCCTCGTGAAAAAAGAAAGGCTTGTTTCTCCCAGGGGGCAGCTGTTGGTTTTGAACTGCTGACTTTGCAGATTGAAGCTCAACACGTAACCACAGCACCCCCAGAGCGCCTTCCTAGGGCGGTGAGGGGGAGGGAAAGGCTGAGTGAGGAGGGGTAATGAGGATCAAGAACAAAGACCTTGGCGAGGGAAGGTAGTGTGGGATCCCCAAAAAGTCCCAGACCAGCCCCCGCCATTGAGTCAATGTGTGGCCCTCTAGAATAGGCTTGAACGGCCCTGGGAGTTTCCTTTCCCAGACTTTAACTGGTGACGGGCGTACAGAGGCCAGCGCAAAGCCCATCATTCCACCAGGGCTCCCATGGAGCGTCAATGTGATAATGACCACAGCTCTGTGGTCCTTTCAAAAGATCAATGTTCAGTGACAGCTTTGCACCTGACTAGTTGGACAATCTTGACTCTCGGCCTCTCCATTTCCTGTCTGGATCGTGGGACAATAGTACCCCCGCGTTCGCTTGAAACTAGATTGTGTGCCACTGAAGGATTTCAGTCTGTTTCGGCCTTACTCTCTCTCACACAAGTGTTTAGACCTGATGGGTAAGGAAATGCGGGGTCTTCACTTCTGAGGAGAGGGTCGACAGGTCTGTGTCTGCCTGATGCTTCTAGGAGAGTGGTTTTCAACTTACCAGTCACGACCCCTGTGGGGGTCAAATGACCCTTTCACAGGGGTCTTCTGATTCATAACAGTAGCAAAATGACAGGGATAATGTAGCAATGATAATAATTGTATGGCTGGAGGGAACTGTATGAAAGGGTGGAGGCAGTAGGATGGTTGAGAATCACTGTTCTAGTACTTTCTTCTGGCTTGCTGAACTGTGCCTCAGCCTGGGAACCTGGTGGGCTGGCAGTCTGGGGCTTAGGGCAGGGAGGGGCCAATGCTCAGAAAAGAACTCTTGGCATTGTCTGGATTCTACTGGTACCTACTCAGTACCTCTGACTGCACTTCCAAAAAAAGTTGCCTCCTCAAAAATGTCCCTGGGAAGAGGGTCTAGTGAAGACGGGGCTCTTCCTGGCTCCACTTGGGGGTCTCTCCCAAGGCAAAGGTCTTCTACCCCAGCTGGTTGCCTACCCTGCCCCTTTGAATGAGCGCACACACACACACACACACTGGCTAAGACCAGCAAAGGTCTTCTACCCCAGCTGGTTGCCTACCCTGCCCCTTTGAATGAGCGCGCGCGCGCGCGCACACACACACACACACACACACACACACACACACTGGCTAAGACCAGCACCTCCTCCTCAGCCCCCTTTCCTCCAAGTCCTCGGTGTCTGGGAGCTCGTCCTCTTCCATTGGACTTCTACATGATCCTTGTTCCCTCCGCCCATTTGTCCCCAGTCCCTCTCCTTGTGAAAGCCGCCTCTCTGAACCTCTTCATGCTATGTGCTCAGGCATAGAGCTGTCCCCAGATGGCGTCCTGGCTCCACCCAGCTCCACTGGTAAAAGGATCTGCGGGACTGCCCTATAAATGACTTTGGGCTCCTTTTCTGGGAGCGAGAAGAGAGGGGCCCTTTCCCCCACTTGGGGTGCTGAGCCGTGGAAGTCTGCCTGCCGGGCTGGTGCAGACCTGGCCAGGGCGTTTGGAGCGTCCATACTGAGCAAGCGCCCACAGAGTCCGTGCAATCCCACCCAAGAGACTCAACGCCTTCGCCCGCGGTACCTTTCCCCTCCTGCGTCCAAGTGCTGCTTTTCGAACTCCCAGTTTTTGTTAGGGGCATAATCCCATTCTACCTCTTCAGCAGCGATGTAAAAGGTTCTTATCATCCCGTACGGCTGCTCAGAAGGGTCCTGATTGTCGCAGCTGTTAACTTCATAGATCTGATTCATGCCTCTCGTGAAGTGGGGCATCGTGGAACAAAACACCCTGAAAACGCCTGAAAAAGAAACCGCCTGGCTTGGTCAGGGGGGAGAGGGGGGAAGGGGTGGTGTTAAAGCTTTCTGGGTTGTATTTCCCAAGCTAAATAGCTGGTGAGGTGGAATTCTTTAAATCACAATTTTATAGAGTTATTGTTGTTGTTGTTGTGTGTGTTTTAGAAAGGGAATAAATGGCTTTGAATATCTTTACGAGTGAAAAAAATAACGTACAATCTGAAGTCCACTTGTAAAATTATCTCTCTTTGTTGCAAACCAGAAATGACTTCTCTCACCAAAGGGAATATGCTTACAAAGCCACTTACCTGAAATAGGCAAGTGTATAGAGACCAGAGGAACTCTGGTGGTGTTCTACTCAAGCATTCAGCTACTAACCAAAAGGTTGACGGTTCAAACCCACCATCCCTGCTCCCCGAGAAAGATGCCATAGGCTGCTTCTGAAAAAGCGCAATAGCCTGGAAGAGCCAAAGAGGTCATTCTATGCTGCCCTACATGTCTCTGAGTCAGCATCCCCTAAACAGCAAGGAGTGTGGAGACCAGAGCTTATTGGTGGTTACCAAGGATGGGACAGGGTGGGGCAAGTTGGGGGTGGAGGGGGAAGGGGACATGACATCAGTGCTTAGAAGGCCCTGAGTCCCTGCAATGGTGGTGGAATCATCTGGGAAAAAAGATGATGACAATGAGTAGACAACATGATGAGTGTAACCAACGTCACTGAATTATACGTGTAAAAATTGAATTGTGACACTAATAGATATCACTTCTCTGCAGGCACCTATTAGTGACTCCTGGAATATCGCTGAGACACACAGCCCAGGCCCGTTTTAAAAGGAATGCCTTACCTGCAAAACTAAGATTCTGGACAGAATACAAATTAGGCTACCACTTCTGAACTCATGTCCTTCCCCCTAAAGGATTTCATAAACCGTAAAGAGAAATACATATGTGCTGTTCTTAAAGCCAGATGTATGACTTCACTAAGCCCTGGAACAAAGGATGTTCTCATTTATAATGGCAGATCTACTGATGATGAAAAGAGAAATCAGCCAGTTAGTAGTACATTTGACGGCATGTCACCAGTGCTCAAGTCTGACTGAGAATGATGGGAGTTTGTAAACGGAATTTTCTAGATCCCTTTCCATCGGGGAGGCCTATCCTGATTAAACTCACCTTCAGGTCATACAAAACAAATACCAGTATTGGTAGACATTCACTCTGGTCAATGAAATCAACTGGTCTCCTAGTAGGGAGTCCCTGGGGGATCTCCACAGTTAATGCCCTTGGCTGACAGCTGAAAAAGTGGACATTGAACCCCCCCCAAAAAACGTTCAGGGAAGAAAGGCTGAGGTCAACGAAAAAGCAAAGGAAGGAAAATAGCCATGGGAACCCTAAGGAGGAGAGTTCTCCTTTGAACCACATGGGGTCACCCTGAGTTGGTTCAACTGGACATCAAATGGCTCCTCTATTAGGCTGTGTTCTTAGCATAGCTACCCGGCTAGACTCCTCTCTAAGGTGAAGGACTCGTGCACCTCTCATGAAGCACCCACACAGCCCTGAGGCTGCATCTCTCACACTCCACAGCTGACTGTGCTGTCTCAAGATGACCGCCACATTGCCCAGGCACTCCCTGACCAACCCAGTGCTGGGGAGTCCATTTCAGCCCATTGTGAACCTCCAGAGAATCTCAGCACTCTTCTCTGTGGTTTCCAAGGCTATAAATCGCTACAGGAACAGAAAGCCTCATCTTTCGTCACAGGAGCAGTTGGTGGCTTTTGAACTGCCAAACTTATGGTTAGCAGCCTGATGCTTACCCCACATCACCACCAGGACTCCCTTAGACACTGACAGGGATCCACAAAAAACAAGCTCTCTGTGAAATCAGACAAGATAATACTGAAGTCAAGCCCTCTTTCTCTATGGATATCTCCTCCCTCTCCACCCCGCCCCATTGCCACATTCATTATTTATATATTCATCATGTTTCTTCAGTAGTTGATGAGATATTTTCTCTGAGAACAAGGAGGACATTTGGGAGTCCCAACCTACAATGTCCTCCCCCCAGTTTGGGGACACATTTTGTGGTTCAGAGAGAAGAGGCAGAAATGAGGCTGTGGCGGTGGAATGGCTGACCACCAATTGCAAACCAGAAGATCTTGTCCTAGAACTCTTCCGAAACCAAGGTTCATAATCCAGGGGCTGGAATAAGTAGTCAAATCTCAAATTATTTCAGCCTGCTCTCTTTTTTAGTGTTTGTTTCCACAGTTTTCCACTCCCCTCTGCTCTTTGAACTTGAGAAATCTATTTCATTAAAAACAACCTTTTGCTCAGGGCATCGCTTGTTTTGGGTGATTCATAATTGATCAATTACACTAACGTAAGAGATTGACTACTAGGATAGCTTGCAAGGCAGTAATTCTGGAGCTCTCACTCTCAGTCAACTCTTAGCCAATGAGTTTGAAGCTCGTCATCAAGACTGGAAACTCCCCAGACAGCAGTTCCAGTTTGGAGGCATGAAGAAGAACATCTGTTGGTAAAAGAAATGAGACTGGCAGACTCTCTTGGGTCCGAGATTGGCTTCTTGCTAGACGGACCCAAAACAGTTGGGTTGGGAAACCATGCTTGGAGCCTTTGGCTCTTGTTCTCCTCATTTTTCACGCAGCGCTTCCCATCTTCTGAAATGCCCCATTGTCTCTCAGAGAAGGGCCTATGTGGCACTTTATTGGTCCCTCCATGAACTCCAGTCCCCATGCAGGTTGCCCTCTGGGGAAACCAGAGAGTGCCCAGTGCAATGAAAATAGAGGATTGGGCTGCCTCTGATAGGTGCTCAGGGGTCCATTGCCCAATTCTAGAGACGGGAGACCAGGTCAAGCTCATTACCTGGAAGTGCCCAAGGGGAGCTGCTTCAGAACAGCGATGAGGATGATGTTTGCGCTTAAAGAGAACAGAGAATATGCACCCTCACCCCCACGCCCTCCCCGCCTGGGAGCTGAAGGGCCTCATCGAGTTCATCCTTTTAGGAGTTGTATGGTAAGACAATGAGCAGGCTCCCAAGGAACATTATGATAGATGTACCTCTAACGATTCCTACACTGTGCATGTTGAGTAAAATACTGTTAAAGCGCTCTAATTCGAATTAATAAAGCATCTTCTCCCCACCCCTCTGAACTGCCCAAATTGTACCAATTGTTCCTTTTTCTTCTCCACCCACCCCCCACCTCACCCCAGAAGAGAGCATTAAGTGGATATGCTCCAGATAGAAATGTGGTCTCCCGAGAAGGACTGGCCAAATTTACCTGCGTGATCTGGCTGCATAAATGCCGTGGTGGAGGTGTGGGGGAACAGGGCCAGGGTGTCTCGGTGCGTCCCCCGGAGATGGATGGTGTTCCCTTGGAAGTCCACGCCGTGCATGTCGGTGTCGGTGCCCATTCCAATCATGTGCCAGGAGACTCGGTCCTTTTTGCACATGGTGAGGCCCGGCTGGTTGCCGTACATATAGCCATTAATAGCTAAGTACAAGGAAAAGCATAGTCAGAGTTCATTCTAATTAGGCATGATTCTTCGTGAAAGAGGAGATCTCAGAGCTATAAACCTTGATTTATATAATTTACAGAAGATCTTTGTTACCACCAATTAAATGGACCTGGGGGAAAATACATAGGGGATCCATTTAAAATGGATGCCCCAATTCTTAAGAATCAGGAGCCTTGTGGGCTAGTGTTTAGATGTTGGACAGGTGGTTATAAGATCAGCAGTTCAAAACCACAAGTCTCTTCTCAGGAGAAAACTAGGTTTCCCACTCCCACGGAGAGTTGCCAACTCAGAAACTCGCAAGGGCACTAAGGGTCACTAAGAGTCACCATCAACTTGATGGCATGATTTTGGAGTTTGGGGGAAATCTAAGAATCAATCAGGTTGGTTTTTTGGCATAATTTTTCTGGCAAAATTGTTGAGTGCCATGACGTCATATCCTTCCTTTATTTTTTTTTTTTTGGGGGGGGTGTTGGCATCACTGCCCTCTGGTGGTGGGAGTAGGAGGCCCAGCCTTTTTTTGCTCCTGTGGAGCCATGGCTGGAATTGAACCTCCATCCAGTGGGCCGCAGTCCCGCACATAACCATGACGCCACCGGGGCTCAGCCCCATATCCTTCCTTTCACATTTGACTTTTGTAGCAGCATCATAAAAGCTTCGTTCTTCTGAAAATGCTTGTGGATTTCGCAAGTTTCCCCCAAACTCTTGCCTAAAAGTCCCAAAAGGAAAATCATTCTCTTTGGAGGTTCCTCGTCTGCCATCTTCCCTTAATGTCTCTCCATTCGTTCTGAGTTCCTTAATCTGACCAGCTCTTCACTCGTCTGTGGCTTTGCACTCGAACCTAAAAGTGACCACAGCTACAAATGCACGAGCAACAGAACACAACCCAGACAGCTGGAACCCCTGACAACGAAATACTCAGGCTTAACGAAAGACTTGTAGCTGATTGATAGATAGATAGATAACACTACCAGATATCGCTTTATTGAGTTCATGGACCCTGTGTCATTTGAAAGCTCTGTTATTGATGGGCATTCTAATCCCATATATGATCAAACATTGGGGAAAGATGAGTCGACCCAGACAGTTGGTACTAACTGAAGAGGAATTTGCAGGGGCAGGGCATAGAAGGCGAGTTATCAGGGTGTAAGAGGTTCGTCATTGAGTGAATATGTTTGTTTTGGGAGAACTTTTACTTCTCTACCTGAATTCAGTAGCTCACAGGACTTTGACTATTGATTACCTTTAGAAAATGAAGGTCTTCTGTACCTCCAGAGTAGCAAAGCATTCGTATTTTTTTCATCAACCTCGGTCCATTGGTTGTGGCTACGTAGACTGCTGTCCTGAGAAGCATTTAGGAACCACATTCGGACTGTGTGGAGAAGAGTGCCACAAGGAACAGCAGCCACAATGAGGGCAAATCCATCTCGTGCTCATTGTCTCTTGCCTCCACACTCCACTAATGTCTACAGCAGGAAATAGCTACAACAGGAAGGGCCTTCTGCTATAATCTTATTTCCAAATAAAATTGCTTGGTGCTTGCTAATTTTTGCTAGATACTTGTAATTTTTTATAGAACTCCCAAGAAGCCCTGGGGCTTTGGAGAAGAACCTTATATCTTCTGGCAGTGGGGTGGGGGGGGAGACAGGGGAGGGACTTGGATCATGCTTTTGCATAATCTACACAATAATAAAGAGAAATTTGTGTAAATCGAGGTGTGCATAGGCAATCCTTGCCTGTTTGGTGAACTTTCTCTTGATTTAGATCTTTTCTTTCTGGATTATTCATTTAGTTATTCAGCAAATTACCTTTTGGATATTAATCATATAATTAACGCAATGAAAGTCACCGGTGTTGCATATGAGACTTCCATTGTGGTATTATTGCTATTTTTCTTCCTCCCATTTCAGACAGGTCAAACTGAAGATGGACTTTTATTTTTCATTATTGTGCACTTTGAAGTAAGATACATATTTTCCATGTCCCGTGTTCGGCATTTCCAAAAGCAAAAATGCATCTCGCATAGCCAGATCAGGTTAGAACTGGATTTTGACATTGTCTATTAGATTGTATAACCATTTCTAAAAGAAGCTCCTCTTTTGTTTAGAATGATATGTTTCTGTATAAGATAGCTTCTCTGAGAGAATATGGGAATTTCTGCTCCCATTAGGAGTTAAAGTTTTGGAAACTTGCAGGGCAATTCTACCTTGTCCTAGAAGGTCACAATGAGTGAGCATCAACTTGATGACAGAGGACACATAACTTCTCTATGAACAAATTGCCATGTTTTCTCCTGACTAACTTGGCTCCCCTTTGACTCGGATTAAAAAGAAGCTTGGAAGCGAATTTGTCGTGAGATTATCTTATAGAAGACATTTGAAAAAGCATTACCAACACATGCACACTCTCCACTGGCCTGAACAGGGCTCTGTTGGAACTGAGCACCTGGATCCTGAGAACCTATGGGCTCGTTCCTGTGGGTCCCTGGGAATTCGGGCTTTGGGGCAGACATGATTGGGCCCTATTTAGTTATTTTCCCATTACATTTTCAAAGGCCATGTGACTAACTTGATGTGATGTTTGGTCTTACAACAAGCAGTTTAGCACCTATTATCCCTCAGCCCTTCCTTGGGGCGCTCCTTTTGACTGCGCCTTTTGACTCTTGCAGGCCTGCGAGTTCAGACTCTTGCACATCACTCCATCAGCAGGCATAGTGTGTCCAAGACCAATTAGAATCCTGTGTTAGTCATCCCCAATTGCAAGGCGGTTTGCTGTGGCAACAGCTGATAGAAGACGTAAAGCAAGAATTAGGTAATCCTTCCCACAGGAATATCTGGGATAGGAATGATTAATATTTTGCAAATGAGTATCTTAGAGAATCAACCACACTGCTCCCTGAGAGATGCTTTGCTATATAATATTCATCTCCGATTATCACTCAATGTTGTCTCAATATGACGAGAAACACAAGGGAGAGCTCTTTGTCCATCATTTCCACACTTGCAAAATAATATTATTATGATTATTTTTTACTTTTTATTATAACTTGGGTGAAAGCTTCCAGAGCCAATAAGTTTTCCCTTCAGTGGCTTATACATATCCTCACTCACTCATGCGTGTGTGCATAGGCACACACACAACCCCCATGCTCCCAGGGACACGAGGAGTTGCAATTCCCTTCATGTAACTGTTACATGTTGCATTGCACCAGCATTCCTCCACTGTCCTCTCAGGGTCCCCTGTTTCTGTATTTGTCCTTCTTTGCTGTGCCTTCCTGCCTTCTGAGCTTTGTTTTTTAGGAAATGCTGCCCTTTCGGTTTCATGTGCACAATTGTACTGAGAAGTATATTCCTTCCTGGTCTTATTGTTCATCTTATGGGTCTGTCTATTGTTTGGCTGAAGGTGGACCCCAAGACCAAGTTCTATTTCAGGGTTGAATATGTCTAAATGCTAGAGTATAGAGGTGTCCCACTAGTGTCTATCAGATGAGTAAACCTCATCTTTTTTATGATCTGGAATTTTGTTCTCCATGTTTTCCCCCTTCTGTGTATAACCTTCTATTGTGATCCTAATCAGAGCAGTTGGTAGGGGTAGCCAGGCACCAACTAATTCTTTTGGTCTCAAGGTAGTGGGAGCTGTGGTTCCCACAATCGATTGAGTTCTTTGGACCTCTTGTTTTCTTGAGTCTTCGATGTTCTTTTTCTTGCTCTGTCCAGATGAGGAGAGATCAATTGTTGCATCATAGAGGGTTACTCTCAAGCTTTTAATCCCACTCATCAATGTAATATGTGGAACATTATCTGTGTGGGCTATGCTGTTTCAATTGACCTAAAGGCTTCCTGAGTCCATGGTCCCAAATCCTCAAGCCTATTGATTTGACTATGTTGTTTTGTTAGGACTAGGAATTACTCAAAACGTTGCCCCCTATATATTTTACAGTATTTTGGAAGACAGTTACAGCAATATAAATACATATGTAGGTAGAATATCTGTTGACAACAGTGTGTGTGTAACATCATCCTTGTAAGCTCAAATTTTATTTTGCTTCATCTAAAACTGATAAAGTGTTTCAGAAGTATTCATTAAGTTTCACAATATCTCTGTAGATAGGGAAGTTTCACCATACCTTAAGTGGAAGGCATAAAGCAACATCCTCATGACCAAGAGCAATACCTCTCCCAAACAAAGATTAGCAACAATAAGCATGAATATGAGGGGGGTGATGAAAATATGTTTAGAACATTTCTCAAATGCTTTCACTTCACTACAATTAAACCTTCCTGTTACAGGAGGGGAAATTTTCATACCGTGCATTTTGTTGGATTTCACGAACTCTTTATCCTCTTTGTCAACACCGAAGGGACGCCAGGTAAACTTCTGAATGTTTTCATCAAGATACCTGCTCAAATTCTCATCAAAGACCGTAAACAGGAGGTAAAACTCCTTGTCTATTCCTTTCTATGGTGAAGAAAGAGACGGGTGTGTAAGAAGTGCAGCTTGTGGAAATTCTTAGCACTGCTTCACTCTCAGGTGGACACAGAATAGTACCCCATCTGCCTGGCCAAAGATGCACCATGTTATTTTGTAAAGAGTATGATTCTCATGTATACACTCCCCACTGAGGAAATTCATTTTCTCTCAGTAAACCCTGCCCCAGGTCCTTGTCATGTGCTGTTCCCTTTAATCCCTCCATTCGGCTCTGCACCAACACCCCTTCCTCAGAGACTATGCCTGATCTTGACGTCTCAAACAATTATTCAATCTCCATCCTACCACAAACTCACTCTCTTTCCTTCACTCTGCTTCACTCTTCAGTGCACTTAGCTTCCTCTGGAATGATATTTTGTTTATTAACTTACTATTTACTGTTTCCTTTAAAACCCCGTAGACTTCCTACGGATAGAGACTTTTGCAGTCCCTTAATTCCCCAACTCCAAGAATAATGTCTGAAACTCAAGGAATTCTTGTGTATGTCACAAAGTAAAACAGTGATGAGACTTGCTGAATGTTGACAATTTGAGTTGATGCGAAGGGGCCTCTGGATGACTATTCCTGCTGTGTTTACAAGTTGGACATGAGGGAGTCTGAGCAAGAGCCTTCTGATTTTCAGAAAAGACCTTTCTCCAAATCAGAACCAAAGAGGTGATGATTCTCTACCCCTCTGTGCCTTCCTACCTCCGTCTGGGCCCTCTTTGGGTCTCCCGTCCATCCCACTGCTTGCCTGAGAGGGATCCCCAACAGTCATCTGTCCTCACCTCTCTTCTCCGCAAATTGGACAACCACAAACTGGTCCCCACCTACTTCATCACTTGACCTTTCCCTTCTGACACATTGACTGAAGCAAGGCCAAATTCCCATGTCTCTCTGACCTTTCTGTGTTCTACAGGCCTTTGTCCTTTGTGTATACCACCCCCCCAGCCCCGCCCTCCCTCCACTCTTCACTAGCTTGACAATCTGCCATTCCTTTCTCTTTGCAAGCCCGGCACCCAGCCTGGAGTCAGCCCAGCTGTCCCATCGCCATACTGCTTTTCTAGCTCCACATCAGAGCTGGAGGTCCTCTTACTAGACCTTACGGAGGTCGACATGAGTGCTTTCTTCATGCTTCAGAATCAGTGGTTCAAGATCATGGACTAGGGGGAAATCATCGTAGGTTCGACAGTCCTCAAAATAAAGTATTGAAAATTGAGGTCAAATAAGGGCTCCAACAAACATCTGTTGAAAAATAAGCTCATGGGCAACCGAAGCGAGTCAGGCTGAGTTCTCAGATGCCAGACCTTCCGCTGAGCTGAGGGGTAGCTGGGAGCACGTGGTTTGCTCTCCTCTCCCTAACCTTAATGTCCTCCTTTGGAACTGAGCACCGTGCTTGTCCCCACCTCACACTTTTTGTGAGGACTAAATGAGATGATCGAGTAAAACACTGAACATGACACCTGGCCATAATTAAGTGATTGATGATATTATTATTACCCATGACTGCAATCGCCCAGCCTACAAAAATGAAGCAGGGACAAAAATGAGTTGGAGGATCTCAGCACCTGAGATGCTGAAGGATAACTCAGGAGACGGGAAGTCGGCCCAGGTCCGGGTGAGAAGGAAGTTGCAAGGGCCCCTCCACCTGTGCATGAAATGCTGAGGGAGAACCTTCTGAAAACAGCCCCTAGGTGCCAGGGCATCAGAACTATGGTTGGTGTCTGTACTGTTTTGTAAGCGGCATCGAAGTCGGTGTGTGCTAAGCTCCCACGGCATCCAGTAAACTGGGAGGTCTGAATCCTAAACCCTGTAGGGTCCAGCGTTCAGTGTTAAAAGATGGGTGAGATAAGTGAGTTTTACAGAAGAGGTGGTCCAGAAAGGGCCAGCATCTATTTCTGAAGGAGAAACATGAGGCTGCTTGATCCCTTAAATTTTTATAATCCCAGAAAGGTTACACAGGGGTGCCAGGAGGCCCAACAGACTGGCGACCAATAGGTGTGACTTCAGTGATCATGTCAGGAAAATGAACGTCACAAAATGCCGGGTTATTAGAACAAAGTGTTCTTGCGTTGAGCGAGTGCTTGAGTAGAGACCCAATGTCTGTCTGCTACCTTAATACTTCACATTTAGATATATGTACATAGACCTATATCTCTATCATTATATATTAATATATTTACATATATGCATGCTTTTATTTAAACCTCTTGTTTGGGCCGGGGTCGGACAAGGCAGCCCCGTGGACCAGGCAGCCCCTTGCACCCCATTGCACCTGTCTCACAAGAAGGAAATAAACACTCTGCTAAACTGTGTGACCCCTGCTTCTGGCATCTCACAGAGCTTATCTCCCCAGGTAGGGCACAGCCTCTCCCTGGGCAGGGCACAGCACTACCCTCCCCTAACTATTCCGGGAAGCACGTTTGAAAAAAGAGATGATTTGTTAACAGATCATTTCCAGACCCCAAACTTGCAAACACAGCACAAGAAACCTCCCTTTTCTTTCATCAGCCCGCATGCCTGTAGCTCAAACCCTGTAGATATCCCACCACCCCAATACCGGGCATGGCTTCTCTAGCCGAACTTACTAGGCTACCCCACCCATCTGGGAATTCTTTCCCCTAATAAAGCCTTTCTGTACTTTTCATTTCTGACTGAGTCTTGTCTCCTTACTGCACCTCCTCTCACCTCTATACACGTCTTATGCCTTCTCTTTCTCTTCTCTATTTCTTTGAAGTTTCCTCCTGTCCCAATATCATGCTGACCAACATTTTACAAAGACCCCTGCAGATTGAACAAGAATGAACTGGCCTGAAGTGCTGCTTTAGGGGCCAGGGGATGCTTCTTGAGTATATACATATGTGACAGGAAGAGCCGGCCATATCAAGGGTGGGGGGAGGGGGCCATTCCTGGCAGAGGGAGCCCTAGAACAGGGAGGGGATGTGGTGAAAGATGATATCAGATCAGATAAAACGTGTCAATTTCATTCTAAGTGTGATAAGAAACCACTGGAGGGCCTTAAACAGGGAAGTGACTTGCTCTTTGATTTGCTCTTTTACCAGAGTCCCAGCTTGCCACCCTGTGATGAAATGGACTGTGAATCAGACCGTGGGGCTGGGAGGGGGGGGTGTGGGATCAGGAAGGGACAGCCAGGTGCAATGCAAGGTCCTGCATTACAGCTCGACTCCGAATATAGAACATTAATGTCACACTAGTAAAAATATGAAAGGTCTAGAGATTGGATAATAGTATGGTATCAAGGATTATTTCTTGATGTTGCTAATTATAGTGTTTTTGTCAGAGTGACCTTGTTTTTAGAACACATGGAAGAGATATCAAGCCTGCAATTTGTTAACTCTGTCCTTTTCCCTAATTGTGATTCTGTTTCCTACCCATGAACAGCCGGAGCCAAGGAGATGGAGTGCTGGAAATCTTATGCAAGGGGTTTCTGATTGTGTCCGTATGACATTCAATAATGGTCACTTTAAGCTCTATTAGAAATGGGCTGAGCCCCGGTGGCGTAGTGGTTGTGCGCGGGACTGCGGCCCACTGGGATGGAGGTTTGATTCCAGCTCCACGGAGCAAAGGCTGGGGCTCCTACTCCCATCACCTGAGGGCAGTGATGCCCAAACAAAACAAAACAAAACAAAAAAACAAGATCTATTAGAAGCAACTTCTAGTCTCGTTGTTGTTAAATAGTGGAGGGGTAAGCGAGAAATAGACTAATATAGCAAATAAGGCCAAGTGCTTGCATTCTGAGGGTCTAGGTAAGGTGCTTAGCTCCTAACCAAGAGGTCGGCAGTTTGAACTCACCAGCCCACTTAGAGGAGAAAGAAGAGACTGTTCTGTTTCCATGAATGTTTACAGGCTTAGCAACCTGAGGGGGCCGTTTTACTTTGATTGATAGGGATTCTATAAGTCAGAAGCAACTCAATGGCATTGAGTTTGTTTTGTTTGAACAGAGTATTGGAGAGAATTCCTTAAGGTTTTCTTTAGCTTTTAACTTTTCTATAAGTCTGAAATTATTTCAAAATAAAAAGTTGAAGACACTGGAATAGAGAAATGGATAGATCGATAATGGAGAAGAAAAGCAGAGAATATGACTGAACGATGATTGGAAAGCTTCCTTCCGGTCATATTCAATGACACCCACCCCCCATTTTGGAGAGAGGATGATTTACTTAAGAGAGTTGCAAACGCCTCTCTCCACGTTCCTCTCGTCACTGCCCAGAAGCCTGATTGTGTTTTTAACCGTTAGAGAGTCTACACATAGCAGATGTTTCATAAATATTTATTGAACTGAAAATAACTTTCATCTCCCAACCAATTCCAAGGGATGAATGTCTCCTATTCGTATTGCTTTTCTCATTAATCCTGTTTATGCAGACTGACCCTCAACGATGCTTGGCTCAGACCACAACTCCCATAGGCTAAAAGTTGCTTCTAGTAAATCTTAAAGTAACCATTATTGAATGTCACAGAGACACAATAAGAAACCCCTTGCAGATTTCCAGCACTCCATCTCCTTGGCTCCGGCAGTTGACGTGTAGGAAGCAGAATCACAATTAGGGAAAAGGAGAGAGTCGAATGCTCAAAGTTGTGCGTCCTGGGCTAGCACACTCTGAGTTGGAGCCTCTGCCTCCTCAACTGTAAAGGAGGAACAGTCATTCGGATCTGTCGTAGGTAGCGGTGCTTTTGTGAGATTCGGCATCAATATTCACTCCCTGCATGTACTTTATTGAAGTCCTAGCCACAGAGCCAGGAACCCACCGAGCCCCCAATAGACATTTCCATGATCGGTCTTTGATACAGGGATATGAATCTGGGCAGACAAAGCCTCTAAATCTGGAAATTCCTGTACTCCCAGAAGTGGGCCATTAGATACTATAAGATATGCCATTTAAATAAATTTTCTTGTCCAAATAGTGCACCACGTGGAGTTTCATCTTTTCATTAGCGTCATTAGTGTTTAATGTCATACAGACATAGTTGAAATGTAAGGCTTTGCCATGCTAATTAGTGCAATGCTTCAAGCTTCTAAGGTGATGTACCTGGTCATGTACCTCATCCCTTAAGCCTTCATGATCAACTTCCAGTTTATAATCACTGCAGTTAGAGCCATGCCTCTCAACCTTGGCTACCCATTAAAGCCACCTGAAGAATTAATTGGTGTGGTGTGGGAAGCAGAAGATTGGGAAGAGAGTGTATGTGGATGAATTCTTCACTCTCATATTTTAAGAAGCCGGGCAGGCCAGGGTTCTGAGTGGAGAGAGGTCTTCACACTTGCAGATTAGAACTGCATCCCAATCATATCCTCATAACTAAGATTAATATCCTCCCATAATAGTGTTTCCTTAAAATTACCTCTTATAGCACATGACTATGTTTGTTATCTGGCCAGCAGCTTTATCTACAGGAGCAGACAAGTTGCATTTGCTCTCCCTGCCCAGGGGACAGTCCCTCCCCCTTACTGCCCCAAGCACTAGTGTTAGGTTATTCTTCCAATACATTCAGGGACCTCTTGGGTTAGGGTACAGCCCACTTTGTTATGGGGTTACCTGTAATTAGAGGGACTTGCATGCCCTGAGAGTAAGATGATGTGGAGAATGATGCTCAGACCTGGTTCCTGAAACCATGATGGAAGTGAGTATCCCCAAATTTTTGTCTGTCTTCCAATTTATTCCCTTCAATTACACAACCATCCCTTAGGACCTGTCCGAATGTGGTTGGATCTCACAGTGTATGTGTGTATGTGGTGGCGGGGAGCGGCTGAGTGAGTGACTATGTTAAGGATCCCCATGCTGTTTAGTGTGCACCCAAGTTTGAGAACTTCTGTCAATGAGGAAAGTATCCAAGGAGTATTCCATTTGGCTGTATGAGGATTCCAGAATGAAAGCAATGCAGAAGACCAGGGCTCACAGGACACCAGCTCATAGCAAGCAGAAACTCTGGGTTCCTGGATGGACTTTTATAAGTTGGACATTCAGATCTCGATTTGATGACAACAAACCATTCTGTCAGAGTCAACTTCAAGAGGAGACATTGCTAATGATAAGAGAAATTGATATTGCAAGTAGTATCTCTAGCCATACTACAGGAGGCCTGGTGGCTTAGTGGGTTACCGGTTGGGCTGCTAACTACGAGGACAGCAGTTTGAAACCACCCGCCACTCTGGGGGATAAAGATGAGTCTTTCTTACCCTGTACAGAGTTACCATTTCGGAAACCCATAGGGACAGTTCTCGTCCCTCCCAGATGGTCTACTAGGCATCAGACCTGAATTGATGGCAGTGAGTTTTGCGACATAGTGCTGATCTTTCCCACATTTAACCCTGAGAACAGGGTGGCATTTAATGGCCTACCTGTGTTCCATCAGCATTGAGAGTGCCCCTTTTACAGACCAGCAAAGGCCCAACAAGGCCAGAGCTGGTGTCCTTAATGGGCTCCACTGCTGAGAAGTAAAGATAGGTCAGACAGGGGGAGTCGCCATCTGTCGGGCTTACGCTTTCGGGCACTGTCCATCTGTATGTGAAGGTTTCACCAGGCTTCACATGTGCCCCTGGTTTCACAAACCCTGGGGAGACAGAGAAGACAATTATGTCAAGTTGCAACTAAGAATGCTACACTTCAGCTGGGGGCATCTTTCAATGACGGTGACACATTTTGCATAAGGACAATTATACTGTCTTATTATTGTACCAGGGGAAGCGACTGCCAGGGTCAACTGCTTGATAAACTAGAGACTCAAATCAAAGTGTTATTTTCTTCCTAGGTTTCATATTATTTTTAGCAAAATACCAAGATAGACCAGTATTTAAAAAAATTGCTGATTCAACAATTCAAGGTAAATCTATAAAATACTGATGCGTGCCTTCCATGTAGACTACATTTTGACCTAAACTCTTGAACAATCCTCAAAATATTCAGCAAAGGCCTCATCTTAAAAGAGTTTGCAATCTAGGAGAGCAAATTGGGAAACAACCCAAATTGCCACAAGATAGAGGCAGTCAGTAAATGACCGAGATTAAAAGGTGGCAAATGACAATCACAGATGTCCATTTCAAGTCTGTCAAATTCCAAAGAGTGCTCTAAACCCCATGCAACTTTGTCCAATGAACACACTGGATCTCTCCTACTGGACCAAGGTCAGAGATCGCCTTTAGACTTTAGTGCTTTGCAAAATAGAGTTCAGTATATTCTTTAGTTGGGAAAAGCAGCAAATACAAACATTTAAGGTGTGGTTATCATTCATTAAGCACACACACATGATGACATTTGGAACATTTTGACTTCTGAAATGAAAGAGAGCAGGCACTGGGGAAAAGAGCAGAATCAGAGTGCACCTGAGTCTGGGGAAAGGGAATTCTACCTCCATTCCTACCTCCTATGTCCTCTCACTGTCAATACATAACCTGTGCTCGACTGGGCTGGGACTCACATTTGATATGAAGTGTTCCAGCAATGAGGATGTCTGTTGAAGTGATAAGAAGGGGACCAAGAAGACCAAGAGTTTCCTGGAGCAGATTCTTGAAAGATGGGATAGTTTCTGCAGCCTCTCTTGCCTTTCTTACTTGTAGGGTGTTTGCAAACTGCTCCATGGTAGGGAAATGTCATATATGACGATAAGCACAAAGTATTTATTATGCATCAATATTTGTTCATAGATCTGGAATAGCGACCATGGTCAAGAGGCACAGGCAATCAGACTTCCCTTGGCCTTCACCTACAGAGTCTCAAGAAACTGTCACAGAAAAGTTCTCTCATTCAAAGGAGTGATTCTGAGTGCAGCTCATTTCCTACATTATTGGGGTAAAGGGAAAGGAATTAAAATACCCTAAGAACTCCTATGAGTCAGAACCTGTCTTGAATTCTTTCTATGTCTCTTCAAGCTCTGCTTTTGATAGGATTTTTACATACATTTGATGAGGATAAGGTTTGGACTATTTAAATAATTGCCCCACCTCACTGAGATGATAAGGGGAGAATCCAGAATTTGAGGCAGGCCATTCTGGTTCTACCACTTCTGCTGTTGTTTGAGAATATCCACCAATTCGGCATTTTTTTTTTTTGGTGGCATCACTGCCCTGGTGGGAATAAGAAGCCCAGTATTGCTCCTAGAGAGCTGCTGCTGGATTTGAACTGTCAACCCTGTGGGTCACAGTCCCGCACACAACCACTGCGCCACCAGGGCTCAGCCCCGTTCTACCACTTCTATATCCTGCTTCCTTCCCCCGCCCCGGTTGAGCCTCACCATCGATGTTTGGGGCTGCATCCGATGTCTTGTCATAGACCACGCCATGGGGCAAAATACTGTAGACTTTGTCTGCTTTGTTGGTGAAGGTCACCAACAGGGTATCACCCACTTCTGCCTTGATGACGGGTCCTAAGAAATATGAAGAAGAGGAGGAAGAAGAGGATGATCAGAGAGAGACAGGGAACAGGAGAAGAAGGGTCGTTCCATGGAGATGAATATGCTGCTAAAATGTCTACCATAAGATTCTATGTAGCTTTGCTTACCCAACTAAAACAGGTCCCTCAACTCAAAGCAGGAGCAATGGTTTTACTGTACCAAGAATCCCAAGATGTTCTTCTGCCTCAGAGATTCTCTTTCTTCGAATAAAAGTTTCATCAATATACTCCGTGTAACGAGCCTTCCAATATTTTCCTCCTATTCTGTTCTCTCCTTGAGTGAAGTAGGGTTCAGAGTCACTGTGGAGAAACAAGGGAACTTAAATGAGACTGCTTCTTCGTTAATCCACTAAGTGCCTTCATTAGGGAACTTCATTTCAGGATCTTTAACCCACTCAGCCACCTATCTGACCAGAAAAGATGGCGCAGGCTTAAACTAAGGAGGAGCTACCTAATCTGAAAAGTCCTGAGAAGCTGAATCGTGCTCAAGCTCATTTCTCTCTTAGCTATTGTGTTTTCTTCCCCAGAGGCACAACAATTGAAGAAGACACAGGTAAATAAATGCCTAATTTACAAACATTGGAATCCCAGAATGATGTCCTAAAAAGTAACAAAGAGCTCAATGGTTCCTTTGCAGACTAAAAATTCCTCTATCTCTTACTGGTATCAGTATGAGTAGCCTCTGTATTTAGTAAGCTCTGTGATACCTGGCATGATTAAGGAGTGGAATATCTAGTTAATTAAAAAGTTCAATTAATCAGGAATCCTATCATCTAAGTTATATACATGAAATACTAAATTCACAGTTATGAGGTCCAATTGTATAAAATCTAATACTATATCTATACCAATCTTAATCCTCTCAATAGTCACATGGACATAGAACTGTGTTTGCTCTATCTTTCTGCCTCATTATCTATTTCATCCATCCTTTTTCCCTCTCTTTTTAACACCTTTCCAGATTTTCCTTTCCGTTTAAGCCTTTTGTTTTTGAACAACTTGTGTTTGAATCATTTCTTGAGCCTGCTCAGCCCTTTACTTTTCTTTTGAAGCCTCTGAAAACGCATTACAAGAATTGGGCTTCCCCAAAGGGGGTTTTCATTGTTACTAAATTGATCCCACATCTTCGATTGCTTCACATGACCAATCCCATAGAGCCCACATCCCTGGGTCGAGGGGTGGAAGAATGTCTATGCACACTATCATGGCACGCTGGTGGCACTGTGGTTAAAGCACCCAGCTGTTTGCTGAACGGTGTAGCCGTTCTTCAGGAGATAGGTGCTCTGCTGTTGTGATGGCGGCTTTGAGCTGCTCGGGGACAGTCCTGCTCCGTTCTACAGGGCTGCTGTGAATTGGGTAGTGGAGCTTGGGGGCTGGTGGCAATCAACATTTTATTTTATCCCGATTCTCTTCCTATTGTTCTAAATGTAAATGCTCTTGCCCCTATCAATATCCTCCATTGCCATCATTCGGACCTGGCCACTCTCCCTTCTACAAAGGGTGTTTTGCCTTGCTCCTTACAGCTGAAGTTCTCCTTCCTTTACTGTTCACTTACATACACATAAATTCGACCCTTCAGTAAAGCCTGACTTCTCTGCCTCTCCCCTGTAAATACCTCCCTGGCTATCTTATCTCTCGGAACACCTGAAAATTGCAGTCCAGGGACCACTGAAGAAAGAATGAAGGAAGGAATACAAGAAATTCACAGTGAAAGAAGTCAAAGTTTCCTAACCATTGCCAACAAGATAATTTTGAAGAATATTCTCTCATGTATTAAAGGACACCATATGATTATAGCAATGAAGTCCAATATTACTGTGTGTTTTTAAAAAATGTTTTCTCAGACATCATTGCCCATGGTTCCTTCATAACATGTCAAAAGATCGCAGGTTGACTAAATATACTGTAGATTCAACTTGACAAACACTGTGTCCTAGGGAAGACTTTTACCAATGCAGTGAGTTTAGCCCCGGGTTGTTCATTGCAAGGTCAGGGTTTCAATTCACCAACCACATTGCAGGAAAAAGACAAGGCTCTTTCCTTAAAGAGATAGTGATGGACACCTTAGGGTGCAGTTAGACTCTGGTCTACAGTCTCACCGAGACTTGGAATAGACTCTGTGGCAGTGGGTTTTATGAGCGATGGAAGGAACTCAGGTGGCATAGTGAGTTAAGTATTTGGCTGACCAAAGGGTGGGCAATTTGAACCCACTAGCCACTCTGCAAAAGTAAGATGGGGAAGTCTGCTTCTGAAGGATTTACAGCCTTGGAAACACTGTGGGGTGGTTCTATACTATCTTCCAGAGTAACTGTGTCAGACTATGAAGTCAGAATAGACTTCACAACAGTGAATGCATGTGCTTTGAAAGTGCAGAGAACATGGATTAATTATGACTCGCCCCAAACCAAACCCTGCATATAGAGTCAATTCTGACACAGGGTATTGTTTTTCGTTTGTTTGCGTAAATCAGGGGAGGCATCATTCGAGAGTCCACTTTGGGATTGAGTTCAAGGGGATGCATTGTACTTTACTGGGCAGGGAGGGAAAGAACATTCTGGGGAGAGAATTTATATCAAGATGCCCTCGAACAGTAACAACAGAAGGTAACTTTCTTTGGCCAGTTCCTCTCCTTGAAGGAGTGCTTCTGTTTTACTCCCTAGTCCCCACTGGCTCCTCCTCATTCTTGTCTCTGCTGGCCTCCAATGTCTGGGCACTCTGAACCCTAGCTTTCATACTATCGATACCCAAGTAATGTGAGATGAATGAAGGAATAAATGGAAGGATTTAATCCTGAGGTTTGACGAGCAAATCATATAGCAATAAACATGTCAAAAGCTCAGCAGTTCTCTCACTGGTCTGATGGACTATCAGGTGCCTATGGGATGTCATTAGCACACCCACCCCCTGTGTACTCATCAGAACAGTGCCTGGGATACAAAGAAGAACCTGAGAAAATGCCTCCAAGGTGTCTCTGTTTCTAGAAAGTTCAAAGTACCAGCCAAGGGAAGACTGCTTACCTGCCAGAAGCATTCAGGGGAAGACCACTGAATTTGTTGTAGCCTTGAGGACCATAATCCCAGAGGATTTTTTCAGCAGCAATAAAGTAGCGCCTCTGTTGGCCCTTCATCTTGGGATAGGAGCCAACACTTTCACAAGTGCCAACATTGTATTGGCCCAGCATTCCGGCTGCCAAACACAGGAAAACCACAAACCAAGACGTAAGTGTTCACTAAAGGCAGACAGCGTATAAGAGATGACTGATAGATTTGAGCTGATGGGTGTGTAAAACTTTGTACAGAAAACATGACCACCAGCAAATTAAAATGCAGCAAAGAAATGGAAAGGTGAGTGAGGGAGAAGGATTTGTAACATGTAACAAAGATCTGCATATGTAAATCATTGTCACAAACAAGGGAGGGAAGAGGTGAGGTGCTCAATAGAAAATGGACAGGAAACAGTTGAAGAATGGGCTATTCACCCATTAGCTAGATGAGGCTAGACCATCGATCAACATTCACCCAAAAGCAACAAAGTGAAGGCAGCAAGGTGGGGAAGGGCAGCCGGGATCAAGGGATACAGAACAGACTGGCACCCCCTGAGAATGGGGACCCATCCTGGGAAGCTTCTCAATGTCATAGCAATCATTTGCATCAACAGCACTGAATGGGAACCTAATTGCATGTCAGGCTTTCACCTAAAATACACAAAAGGTCTTAAAAGGGTCATTTGCAAAATAAATATGATTGGGGAGTGACTTTTTTCTTTTTCAAGTTTAACCTTATTGGATGTGACATTGTTTGCAGGTCAGATTGGTCAGGGTTAGAAAGAGTGATAACTTCCAATGTTGGCAGATGAGTAGGGAAAGGGCATGTTGTCTGGGAGGAAACTTGGCAGTGTATGTTCAAAACTTTCAAAGGGGGGAAATCTAACTCCTTGACCTAGAAATTCCAAGTCCAGAACTTTTCATGAGTAAATAGTCATACAAAAATATATTTTAAATTAATGTGTGTCAGTAGTGTTAATAATAGCTACACACACATGAATGAAGGGGGATATTTGCTTAGATGGAAATGTAGCCATGAAAACTTAAATGGGAAAAACTCCAGCTACAGTGCATGTGTAATATATTTTTTAATGGGTTTCATCTGAGCAGTGGGATATGCATTTTTTTTTCTTTTTTCTGCATCACTGTCCTGGTGGGAGTAGGAAGCTCACCCTTGCTCCTGGAAAGCTGCTGCTGGAATTGAACCACCAACCCTGTGGGCTGCAGTCCTGCACACAACCACTGCACCACTGGGGCCCAGCTTAGTGGTATATGCATTTACGTGACAAAAAAAAAAAACCCTTCTGTCAATTCTAGCTCTCGGAGACCTCATGTGTATAATAGTAGAACCTTAGTCCTGAGGGTCTTCAGCAATTTTTTTTCCTGAAGTAGGTTTCCAGTCTTTCTCCTGAGGCAACTCAAGGAGGACTTAAACCTCCAGCCTGTTTTGATTAACAGTCTGGCCGGCTAACCACTCATGCAGTATGGGCATGTCAATATAAAAGCATAAAAAACAGTGAGGATGAGAAGTTATTATCTATGGATGGAATTGATGCTTCTTCTTCTTTTGCTTCTTTTGTTTCATTTTACTGGGGGGTTCTTACAGCTTTTATAATAATACATACATCAATCGTATTAAGCATATTTGTATGTTGCATGTTGCCATCATCATTTTCTAACCATTTACTTTCTATTGGAGCTCTTGGTATCAGCTTTTCTTTTTTCCCCTCCTTCACCCACCCTCCCACCCTTATGACCCCTTGACAGATGATAAATTATTATTATTCATATCTTACGTCACTGTCTCCCTTCACCCACGTTTCTGTTGTTTGTCCCCCTCTGGGAAGTTGGGGCTGGTGGGGTTGGGATTGAGGGTTCTTAAAGGTGATTATGGGGGCTTTAGTATGTGTTGGGATGCTAACCTCAAGATCACCAGTTCAAAACCTCCAGCTGCTCCTTGGGAAAAGGCGAAGCTTTCTTCTCCCATAAAGAGTTGCAGTATTGGAGACACACGGGGGCAGTTCTACCTGCCCTGTGTGACTGCTCTAAGTTGGAATCAGCTCAATGGCAGTGAATTTGGGCTTGGGTTTTTAAGTGATCATGTAATTTCTGATCTTTATACAGTTATTTTTTCCCCTGGTGAGAGTATGAAGCTCTTATCAAAATCGTGTTTCAGTGACTATCCAGTCTCAAAGGACTGCTGATGTCTTTATTGTTTTAATTACTGTTTCTTCCTAGATTTAATCATATGAGACTCTGTAAGGATAGAGGGCTTGTGTTCTTCATCTCTATCTTCTAAAAGCAGTGCCTGGTGCATATTAAGTGATCAACAGAAGTATAGTGTGTTACATTTAATTGGAATAATTCGGCAGACTAGAGCAAAGATGGGCTGTTGAAAAGTTGATGGGAGCAAGCATGGGTCTTAGGAAGAGCCCTGAAGAGTTGGATTTCTGTACCTCTTCATGACTCTAGGTTACTGTCCAAATTTAGTCAGACATTCTTTTTCCTGTATCTGTGCCACTGATATACATTTTCCTATTTTTGTTTTCACCATCTCAGGCCACATCTATCCTTTATACGAGGACAAGATTTTTAAAAAAGGAGTATTGCTACTACGGCTTCCATATGTACATGTACAGGTTTCTTGTAGCTAGAATGTGTTTAAACATGTCTCTAATCAATGGATGGCGATACACCAGCTCTTTCAGCAACATCCTTGTCTCAGTGCCAATGGAAACACACTTGTCTCAGTGCCAATGGAGTCTCTTCCAGAAGGTTGTCAGTCCAACTGTGGCTTCCAAGGGTATGCTGGACTAGTTCTCTTCAGGGCAGAGAGGTCAGCCCAGGAGGTTATGGTGGTTGCATTGGGAGGGGGAGGATTCCCAAGGGTAATCAGGATGGATTTTCCCAAAACATGTAGGCTGATCGTTAGGGCTTACCATGAAGCAATTGTAAGAAAACTGAAGACTATACTGGTGAGACCAGGAGAGGTGTACTAAAAAGAATGTTTCCATCCTGCCAGTGCACCTGCCACATTCTTCAAGGCTAGCAGGACTGAGAATTTGAGAATTTCATTGGTGAACCTTACCACATCCCACCTTACCACTCTAAACTTGACCCACCCCTTCAGGCATGTTTATGCTCCCAAGTCTCCATGTACACTGAAAAGAAAAATAATTTGAGTCCCTTGAGGAGGCCCAAGTGGCCCCTTCCATACGCTGTAAGTTAAAGAGCCCAGGATTCTTCAAGGAAAGTTGTAAGAGACAGAAACACCACCCTCAGAAGTGAATTGGCCTAGATGAAGTCTATGTCTGAGGAATATGAACTTCTCATTTTCATATTTTCCTTCGATAACAGTTTTTAGTGATTTTGTAGCATTATTTTTTTACTTTCTTTGTCCCCCATAACTCTTCCTCTCCCCTAGCACCCATGGGCAGAATCTCCCCTACCAAGTGCTTTCCACACACAGCTATCAACATAGCACTGATGAAGCACACAACTTTCCTTTAGTTCTTCCTCCTTTCATTCTTTAATGATTCCTCTCCCCCACTATCAAGACCCCAATTTTACCTTACAAATCAGGCTAGACCAGAGCATGTACACGAATACAGATAAGAGGTGGAAACGCAGGAAATCCAGGACAGATAAGCCTCTCAGGACCAATAATGAGAGTAGCAATACCAGGAGGGGAAGGGGAAGGTGAGGGAGAAAGGGGGAACTGATCACAATGATCTACTTATTACCTCCTCCTTAGGGGATAGACAACAGAAAAGTGGGTGAAGAGAGACATTGGACAGTGTAAGGCATGACAAAAAATAATTTATAAATTATCAAAGGTTCATGAGGGAAGGAGGGTGGGGGAAGGAGGGAAAAGAAGGAGAAGCCAATACCAAAAGTTCGAGTAGAAAGTAAATGTTTTGAGACTGAGGATGGTGACAAATATACAAATGTGCTTGACACTGGATGGATGGATGGATGGATGGATAGTGATAAGAATTATATGAACTCCCAATAAGATGATTTTTGTAAATAAACATTTTAAAAAGAACCTACACTGTCATGCCATAAGTATTTAATTCAATAAATGTTTACCATGCACCCGCCCTGAGTCAGGGACAAATTCAGTGGTAGCTAACCAGCACAAGCACGGACCATGAAAAAAGCTATGTCTTGGTCAATGCATTTTGTCTCAAGATAAAGCACTCCCTGCATGAGCAATCTGGAGATTAAATGAGAGTCTAAAATTACTTAAAAGAGATGTGCAAAGGCGAACTCAAGAATTGGATGGAGAACTAGCCTAAGTTATCTAGAAAGTCCTCTTTGATGTTAAAAATATAATTTCCTTTGAAGTGGCTCACCTAAAGCATGTGTCTGTTCCCATGCATATTATATCTTTTTATCTGGCAACCCTACTTTCTTTCTTCGTCTATCTAATGTCCGCCTAGAGGTCAAGAATCAGGTAAGGAGTCAGCCTTTTCCAAAAGCCCCTCTCCAGAGATTTGATCGGGCCCCCTGATGGTTACCTATTGGGCTGCTAACCAGAAGGTCAACCGTTCAAAACACCAGCCAGCTCCCAGGAAGAAAAACCAGGCTTTCTAGTCCTGTGAAGATTTACAGTCTTAGAGACTCCCAGGTCTACCCTGTCCTACAGGGCTACCACGAGCTGGCATGGACTCTGATAGCAGTGGGTTTGTTTGCTTGAGATACAATCTGCACTTCCAAAGACGATTCATCTCAATCTGCCTCAAGTTGTACTTATTTTGTGAATGTCCATTAGATTGTCGGTTCCGAGGTGGTCTTAAAATTTCCTTCTAGCACCTCCCCCTGCTATGTTTATGGAGAGGCAACCAACAAGTGTCAGCTGACAAGATGCCAAGGAAATGCACAGTATTCCTTTCCCCGCACAGGTAATGCACACTGATAAGTCCCCGACCAGGAGGGACATTGCTCTCAGAGTCCTTGACCATCTCTCCATTCTCCACATCTGCTCTTGGTCTGTTTACCTTGCAAGTGATCACTGACTTGGCAGGTCACCATCCACTTCCCAGGATTCTCCACTGTCATTTCTGTGGTCAGGAAGGTAGCTGGGAACAGGTTCACAACATCCGTTCGGTGCCCTCGGCTGATGAAGGTGTTACCGTAAAAATAGATAGAGTGGATGTCGATTTCATTCCCCATTCCAAACAGGTGCCAGGACACCGATTCACCCACGCACATTTCAGGCTCAGGGAGGTTCCCAAAAAGGTATCCGTTGAGGGCTGAAAAAGAGAAACATACGGATAAAAGAGACGCTCCTGCAGGGGTGAGGGGGCCCAGAACTGCTGGCCACAGGGTACCAGCCCAGCAGGAGAGTCGGCTCCCATCATCGGCAGTGAATTACTCATGAAGAAGTGCATAAAACAAAAGTATTGTCCCAGGAAAGAATGAACATGGCATGAACATGGTGTGTTGGCCTCTCCAGAGGAAAGCACTCAGTGAGAATGGCCATCACACACGGCATAGACATGGTGCTGCCTGAACGCTCCACACGGGAGTCCGGGGTAAACCGGGGCCGTTCATCCTCCAGGATGTGCCAGTCACCTAGATGTCGTCCTCCATTTCCTTCTGTCTCCCTGGTTGGTCTCTGCATTCCTTGGGGGCTAGAAACCTAGCCTTATGCATCAGACAGTAACAGGACCCAGCAGAAACGCTGGCGTCAATTCCTTGACACCCATTTGAAGTGGCAAAATCAATCTGCGGGTGATGAAGGCATGAAATGGTTACAAGGGACTCGGGAGGCCATCATATATTTTGCTATTTTACAAGCAGGGAAGAAAGCCAGTTGTGTGTGTTAACCCCTTAGGTTCCTGGTAAGACAGGATGTTGCTGATTCAGTGTACACCATTAAAACTAGGACATTTTAATTATCTCCCTGACAGCTCCCGAGGGGCAGATGAGAACTTGATGTATGGCTTTTTTTAAAAGTTATGATGCTATTTCTTAAATTCAAACTGTGCTCCACACTGCAGAGTCCATATCCCTAAGGATAGCTGCACTGATCACAGAGGCTCTCCAAATTGGCATGGACAACCGAATGAATAGAGGGGCCTTCCCAGAATGTAAGTGAGCCCACTCAGTGTCTCTGTGCTGGTTAGCATTAACCAACAACTACATGTCCCCTACGAGGTGGGTGTTATTCTCAGGGACATTATCCATTCCTTTGTGAAAGGGCTCACTCTCACTTCTGTGTAGTTTCTACGTGGACAGACTCAAGCAAGATGTGTGGACAAAATCATCGGGAGTTGCTTCCCAGTCTCTTGCTGCTTGCCAATAAAAGTTCCTTGCTGGCTTAGTTTTTCTCATAAAGTTTTTTCTTCTAGATTGCCAAGTGATGGCAGCCCCAGGATTTCGATCCTTTCCCTGGAGAAAAAGCTATGATCCTTTCCCTGGAGAAAAAGCTATGAAGTCCCTGCTAGTACACCCTTTCAACTCAATAAAACTACAGAAGATGAGACCAGTCTCTTTTCCCTTTTAAGAAAAGAAATTCATAAACCCAAATCAGAGGGGAATTAAAATCTTTTGGACAATACCTTTGGTATCTCTGCTTAGAATGCTTCTCACCCTTGGTATGCCATCCACCCTTCTCTTACGTAGATTTTCTATCGAGTCCATCCTGATCATCAATATTCACAAACCCATTTGCAAAGAATAACCCCAGTCCTCTTCCAAGCAAAAACAGGTCTAAAACCATGTAGTCCCCTCAGCAGCTCCCACAACCAAGAATTTCCAGAAAGGAAAAGGAACACCTTATCTGACCCACTGTCCTCCTGTACCCTCTGTCCCATTTTAGGAGTGAGAGGCACATCAAGAGAATCCAGGAGAACAAGGCTTCACAGAAAGACCTCTGTTTATGGACACAGACAGCTTAGAAGAGTAGGGGGTGTGGGAAGAAGTAAGAATTGTAAGTTTAAGGAGATAAGAGACCCAGGTGCCCCACTGCGGAATCTGAAGTATATTGGTCATGAGACCCAGTGCTGCTTTTGTGACCGTGCAGATAATAAAGCCCCTTTCTATTTCTCTTGCAAAACAAAACAAAACAAAACAAAAGGACTGCCTGGAAACCTAACAAATCTATTTAAGCTCCATAGAGAACATAGTTTCTGACATTTACAGCAGCTCAGAACATAAGCAAGAGGATACAAGACAGGACTTTAAAATAAATTTATTGTGGTAAAGTATATACATCCAAGATGCACTATTTCATTAATTTATATATGGTTATATAATAAATTCAGGGACATTGGTTACATTATTCAAGTTGTGTTATCATTCTATCTTTTCCACATTGTTCTATGACCATTACATTAAATTCACTGCCTCCTAAGTTTCCCATCCAAGCTTTCAAGTTGCCATGGTAAATTTGATCTCACATGAATAATTATTTAAAAGAGAACAATGCTCAAGGCAGATGTACTTTCATTATTCCTACCTTTAAAATAAGCTCTTTTTTTGTTGTTTGAAAAATACTCAGGTGAGACTTTTAGTTTAAGGTTTAAAATTTAGGAATGATCTATGGGCAATAGTCAGCAGGGTTTATCCAGCCTCAGTGACTCCAGAAACTCTGGATTCCATTGAGTATCTGAAATTCTGTTCTTTGATCAGGATTCTTCTATAGAAGCTTTGATCAAAGCACTCAGTAATGGTAGGGAGGCGGGCATCATCCAGTTCTGGTCTCTGGGCAGAGGAAGCAGTTCAGATACAGGGTTATCATATGACATAATTTGATTCTCTTTTTATTTTCCTGTCAGTCTAAGCCCACTCCTCCTCTGAGCTCACTGCACATGTGAATAAGTCTTTCCTGGTTACATAAAATTCATTTCTCCATTTTCTGTTCCATGATATTATTCATGTTTCCTAACCAGTTTCCATTGAAATGCTTTCTCCTGGTTTGTTTTAGATGTCAACATGCATCATCATATTCCCTTTTCTAAATACTCTTGTCAACCTTAAAAACTCGGTTCAACATTACGAGTTGTGTGTGTGTTCTCTTTTTGTGCCTTGTAGCTCCAGGTACACAAAAATGTACTCAGTGGGTGTTTCTGAACACATAGCAGATGCTTACCGTGCATTTTGTTACTTCTCTGGAAAACAGCGTCTTTCTTGTCCACTGAGTTGGGATCAGTGCAGAAGTGTCTGATATTTTCGTTGAGGTACCAGCTTTGGTTCTCATCCACCAGGGTGAACATGATAACAAACTCTCGGTCCACATCTGTCCTGGTCCCTGAATAGTTATTCAGAACACCTAGCAGCACATTAAAAAAAATATACAGTAAAAGCCCAGGATGAACTAAATCAAGATAACTTAGAAAAGTCTACCTTAGGTCAATAGTACCAGAGATGTTTGAGTCGGCCCAAGGCTTACATAACACTGGCCTGGTGGCCCTGGGATGTGCAAATGGCTGACACAATGGGACGTGAACTTGATGCTCAGCATGTCAGAAGTAAGAAGAAGTTTCCCCATTCTTACTTCCAACCAGCACTCAGGTTGTTCTTTCAACACAGATTTGTTGGCTCTTCTGGCAGTCAACAGTATATTACTGTTCAGCGCCAACACAATCATTTAAATATGTTAATTCTTCACTGATATCCCATCATGTCTACTTAGGTGGACCTCACAATAATGACCTGAGGAACTCTTCCCAGAAACTCATCCATTGGAAACTCCAGGAAGCAGAGAGCTACGCAGACACACAGGCAGAGTCAGAATCAACTCAACAGAAACCACTGGTTGGTTGATTGGTTTTAGAAAGCACAAGGTACCCAGGACATTAATGGAAATGATAGACTTTTCCCCTGGAAAAGAAAGTCATAAAACAAGAATTCTTTCAAACCCCGCATTTAGAAACCTGTTTGCTCCTAAAGGAAACAGGTATCATTGAAGAAGCATTAGGCACCAAATATGAATAGGGGATTAAAAAGCAAGCTAATTATTTGGGCAAAATAATGACACCATCGCACTGCTGTTACTTGACTGTAATGTTCACTTTTCTATGTGTGATGCCAATGTGATGTGAGCAACTAGTAACATGGAATTTCCCTACGGTTTGAAAACATCTAAGTGTCAGAATTTTGTCATGGCTCTTGGAAATCTGGATGCACTGTCTCCCCTTAGGGTGTTATACTGAGCTTCTATGTTAGAATCCCCCTTAACCTTCAAGCTATTTCCAAGAGGAGGTCTAAAACAAGAGTTCAACTGTGTCCACTCCACAACACACCAGAAAGTTATCTGAGAGCAGGCTTCATACCTTTCTTACACACCAGTAGTGGGCCAATTAGCCCCGAGCAGATATCCTTGGGGGCATCGATATGTGAGTGGTACACCCAGGTCAGGCAGTTGGCATCTGCTGGGGCAGGTGCATATTCTTCTCTTACCGGCCAGACGTACGTGTAGTTTTTGCCAGGAGGAACCATGTCGTCATCCTTGTTCTTCCCAGATGTTCCATCTGGGTACAGGGCTCCTATTCAGAAAAGGCAAAAACAGTTAAAATGCAGAGATCACAGAGTGGAAAGGGTCGAAGCCTTGGAATGAAACACTATCAAGTTGAAATTTATTTACTATGAGATTTCAAAACAGTTACTTAAAACTCTTACCACTTTGGTTTCCTAACTGGAAAGCTGAGAACGTGGTGAGAACTAGATGCGGCCATGCACCATATTTTTCGGACCATACAATGCACTTCCCCCACCCCCTGCCAAAAGTGGTGGTGGGGGGTTGAGAGTTCGTCATCTTATGGTCTGAAGATGTGGCACCCCAGAATATTTTAGTATAGTGGTACTATTTAGGTCAAAATAGGTTTTTCTGCTCTAACAACTGGGTGTGCCTTATGGTCCGGTGCATCTCGTGGTCAGAAAAATATGGCATATAAAGTGCTCTGCACACATCCAAATCCAGTGGCCATTGGGCTGATTCCGCCTCCTGGTGAGGTCAAATGTTCCAAACTAGAATTGTGTTCCATGCAGTTTTCAAGGCTGTGCACTTTTGGAAAGAGATCACCAGACCTACAATCTAAGCTGTAGCCAGTTGAGTGCTTAACTGCTTGCGTCACTAGAGGTTCTTGTACAGTACCAGACACTTGATAGCTGTTCATAATTTAAGGACTCCTGATAGATCTCCAGTGCCAGCCAAGATTTTAATTCACTTCAGTTAACAACACCAAGATGAGAAAAAGAATACGAGAGCTTCTTTGGTATTTATTATAGGTCCAGCACCTGCACCTGTGAGGAGTCCTGTGAGATGAAGAAAGAGGTGTAGAACATTATTCCTGCCTTAGGGAATCCTACAGCTTTCCTTGGAAAACAAGATCCATACAAGGATGGGCCAAAATGTACTGCTGCTAGAATTCAACTTCACAACTACACAGGTCTATTCCAAGCAGAATGCCTTTGAGATCACCTTCAGGCAAGTTCTTTCAGCAATACATTTATCATCGTTTCATTAGGGTGTCTTCAAAAACAGGATATTAAAAAAAAAAAACACCTCATGCACAAAGATCGGCTAATTCAAAGAGTTAGCTTTCTCCATCAGTCTTTTAAGAAAGACAGAAGCATATTAAGATGATTTTATAGAGTGGGGTATAACCAGAGGTGAGTCTTGAATTTATAATACAATCCAGAGAGCAAGGGTTCAAAACCATGCTTTCCAAGGGCATCTGCTGAGCCAGTGAAATTCAAGGCAGAGAGATCAGCTCTGAAGATTATGAGGACTAGCTTTGGGACCCCAAAGGGGTAGTCTTGATAGATTTTTCTCTAAGAGTAGAGAACAGACAAGGGAGCTTATTCTGAAGACGTTTTAAGGAAATTAAAGATTGAATTAGTGAGAAACAAAAACGAGAAAAACTGTGCAAAGGAATTTCCTTTCATTGTGACAATGAACCTTCTCATTCTTCAAGGCTAGCATGGGCTATCCCGTGAGAATTTCATCACAAAGCCTTACCCCTTCACTTTGCAGACATCTTTTTTGTTGCCCAAAGTCAAAGGAATGAAGCTTGAGTCCCTGTGGATCCTAAAATTGCAATTCTGATGTGGTTTAAATCTAAGAGTGCGGGCTGAGCACCGGTGGCGTAGTGGTTGTGCACGGGACTGCGGTCCACTGGGATGGAGGTTTAATTCCAGCAGTGGGGCTGGGCCTCCTACTCCCACTGCCAGAGAGCAGTGATGCAAAAAAAAAAAAAATCTAAGAGTGCAGAAATCTTTGGGGAGAGATTAGAAAGGTAGAAATGACACTTTAAGAAGTTTGGTACTTAGATGGAGGATATGTTGAGATGCAATCATTCACATATTTTTTATATTTTTGTTTAGTGAAGGTTTCTATGACTTTTTAAAAATTAACTTTGTATACTGAATGCATAGGACAACAAGAGGCAAAGACCAGTTGGTGTCTGAGTGGGATTTTTGGTCTCAAAATATGAGATGCCCCAGAGGAGGATCATGTACTACAAGATAGAGAGGTTAGGGTGTGGGGGCAAAGCAACTTCGTTTTCCTCTGCTTCATAAGCTGCAACGCTCGGTTTTCTGAATCGAGAAAGCCTACTATTGAAAATAGTCTGAAAACCCAGAGACTAATCTGTGAAAATGAAAATTACCCAGAGCTTCATAGTGAAACTGAGATTGGAAAGCCGTTGAAGATGTTGGGGACCCTTGCCTGGATCCCGACTCACAGTGGGCCTATGTACAAAAGAAGGAAACACTGCCCAATCTTGCACCATCTTCAGTGTCATTGAGGTGGATCCCGTTGTCACAGCCACGGTGTCAGTCCATCTCCTGGAGGGTCGCTCTTCCTCTTTTTCACTGACCTGCTACTGTCTCAAGCAGGATGGCCCTTTCTAGAGACTTGTCTTTCCTGGTACCATGTCCAAAGTGTGTGAGATGAAGTTTCCCCATCCTCACGTCCAACCAGCCCTCGGGTTGTACTTCTTTCAACACAGATGTGTTGGTTCTTCTGACAGTTGACAATATTCTCAATATTCATTGCCAACAGGGTCATTCAAATGTATTAATTCTTCAGTGGTATTCCTTATCATTGCCTGACAAAGGAGGCAATTAATAATACCGTGGCTTGGATCAAAGAAGCCATAGTTCTCAAAGTGGTATCTTTGCTCTTTCATACTTCAAATAGGCCCATACAACAGATTTGCTCAATCCAATATCATTTGATTTCTCGACTGCTGCTTCCATGGGCACTGATTGTGAATCCAAGCAAAATAAGAAGCTCAACAACGTCAATCTTTACTTTATCAAGATGTTGCCTATTGGTCTCGTTGTGGGGATTTTGGTTTTCTTTACCTTAAGTGGCAATCCACAATGAAGGCTACCTGCTGTCTTTGATCTGCATCAGCAAGTGCTTCAAGTCCCCCTCACTTTCAGCAGGCAAGGGTGTGTCAGCCACAGATTGCAGATTGTGAAGAAGCCTTCCCCCTATGCGGCTATCATGTTCTTCTCCATACAGTCCAGTTTCATAGATGATTTAATCAGCACACAGGTGGAAAAGGTATAGTTTAAGAATTCAACCCTGACGCACACCTTCCCTGATTTTAAACCATGAAATACTGCCTTGCACTACTTGAACAATGATTTGTCCAACTTCCACAGGCAGATGAAGCCATTGAAAATATTGCAGTTTGGGTCAGAGTGACATCTTTGCTCTTCAACACTTTAAAAAGGTCTTGAACAGCAGATTTGCTCGGTAAAAATGTACCGGTTCTGCCTGAACAACAACGAAGCTTTCTGGAAGCTCATTCTTCCCCAGGTCACCCATAGCTCATGATGCCTTTGAAGAGAGGAAGTAAGAAAAATTTGGAGACTAAAGGCGACCAAATTCATTCATTCATTGAGCAAGTGGGCAAAGTGATGTGTGTTCACGAGGCAACTCAAGTAAGTCAATGTAGGCAGAGCAAGTCCAAGAAAAGGTATAACTCAGGGGCTTAAG
Organism: Nesogale talazaci; assembly: GCA_004026705.1. Classification (NCBI taxonomy): domain Eukaryota; kingdom Metazoa; phylum Chordata; class Mammalia; order Afrosoricida; family Tenrecidae; genus Nesogale; species Nesogale talazaci. Next base: position 20,477 of record PVJH01007522.1, on the reverse strand, counting down.
TAGAAATAAAACAAAAAAAATTTTGGCATCACTGCCCTCTGGTGGTCAAGGGAGCTACCCAGCCTTGTTCCTGCTGGATTTGAACCACCAAGCCAGTGGGCTGCAGTCCCGCACTCAACCACTATGCCACCAGGGCTCGACCCAATAAGATGTTTTTTTAATGATATGGCAACATATATACAAATGTGCTTCATACAATTGATGTACAGATTGTTCTAAGAGCTGTAAAAGGCCCCAATAAAATGAGTTATTAAAAATAAAAGATATAGCTAACAACAACAAAAGTTATCATGCTAACTAGCAAATTCTACCATGAAAATTTGACTTTTGAACAGGGATATGGGAATAAAACACTACCACCCACGCTCCTGCAAAGTGTTCACATGGTATTTACTCTTTACTCTTCAAAGGATCTCTTAGGAAAAGCATAATAGTATCTTCACTGTTTATATGACATGGTCTGATTGGAGTCCTCTTGTGTCTGACACACTCATTATGGTATCGACTCCAAAGTCATTGGGAAAATAGTGTTTGAACCATTCTCATGTACTTATTTATTAGCTTAAGTTTCCTATTTATATTTGTAATTATTTTATTTCCCAAAGTTATATGACCACTTAAACAATTAAGGTCATATGCCACATAAAGATCCAAATATAAAGTGAGAGAACAAGACAGGTATTGGAAGCAGCAGATCAATCTAATAACTAGATCCTTTCAGTTTGAAGTATGACTAAATTTCCTAGGTGCCAACTCAAAAGGAAATATATATATGTGTGTATATATGTATATATATATGACTATATTATTTTTTGTCCTATAAAAGGAAACTTACTAGTTCTTTCCAGAGAGATAAAGTTTTATTTTGGTACTAAATTCTAAGAGTATTTTCTAGATAATCATTATGTATAAATTATTGAGTAATGAATTAGTCTGGGTAGATCAGAGAAACAGAATTCATAAACACTCGTTTTTTAGGGGGGTGCATCACAGTCCTCTGGTGGGAGTAGGAGGCCCAGTCTTGCTCCTGGAGAGAAGCTGCTGGATTCGAACAGCCAACCCAGTGGGCTGCAGTCCCACACACACACCTTACACCACTGGGGCTCAGCCAAACACTCATATTTTATGAGAGTTTTATATAAAGGGTTATTATACATTAAGCATTCCCAACCCAGTCCAGTCCAAGCCCATAAGTCCAATATTAGCCCATATGTCTGACACTGATCTATAAAAAGTCCTCCTCCATCTTACAAAACACACATAACGATGCCAACTGCAGGAAGCAAACCAAATCAGTGAGGATGTAAGCATCTCCACGCTAGCAGGGGTCTCCACACGCTACTCTAGCACCCAGACCTGCATCTCCTCAGGGATGTCTTGCAGGAAGTGAGCCTTGCCAGCTGAAGCAGAGAACTAGCTAAGGCAGCTGGAACTAGTCCAACCATCAGAGAGCAAGACACGAGAAAGGCGAGGCTTGCAGAGTCATTTATCTCTCTGTCCTTCAATTAATCCCACATTGACCAGGTTAGCCCAATAAACCTTAACTTTCACCAGTAAGAAAATGAATTGTCTGGGACGGAGGTTCAATTCCAGCAGTGGGGCTGGGCCTCCTACTCCCACCACTGGAGAGCAGTGATGCCAAAAAAAAAGGGAAAAAAAAGAAAATGAATTGTCTTCAATGTTTCCAAAAATGATCCTCAGTGGATGTAAACATTCCTAATTTTATAATTTCTTTAATTGCATCTCAATATAAAAATTATCTTTTAATTGCAGTTAAATTAGTTTCATTTACGGCTAAGGTGACATATTACTCTAATTAGAAAGAGGACTTGTTTTAGATGCTGAGTCGATTCTGACTCATGGTGACCCAAGCTGACTGAGTAGAAGTGCCTAACAGGGCTTTCTTGACTGGAATCTTCATCCACTGCCAAATGTTTCTCCCATGGAGTGGTTGAGTAGGTTTGAACCTCTAAACTGTGTTTTATCCCCCAAGGACTGGGCGGGAGAGGGGGGAGCACCTCACAGAGTGAGGAGGGTGGTAGAGCCAGTGTTAGGCTCATAGGAACTAGAGTTAGATGCTTAGAATGAAATATTATCTCCATCACTACTTAATTATGTGTTTATTATGTGTTAGACAATTTCCTTCTCTTCTGTGAGTTTTATCTATAAAGTCATCATTATAATACCTACCTCACAGAATCTTGAGACTTGTATGATATAGTAATCTATAAAACATTTATAACCCTGACTAGCATACAGTAAACATTCAATGAACACTGGTTATTATGTATTTGTAGTACTTTCTTAAGTCTTTAATCATCTCTCTGTGTGTTTATGATTATAAAAGGAGCTTTAAAAAGATTTTGAGTACTGGTATATGTGCTGCCGAAGCGTGCACAGGTAGTATTAACAATACTGGATTATAAAAATGCATTCATATGTGGGGCTTTAAAAAGTATAATATAATCTTTTCAGCTATCAAAATAAGGAAATTACAAAGTTTGAAAATCTTGAAGACTGGTGAGATTATGGGAGAAATTGGCTCCTGACAACAGACTGTTGTAAATAAATAATAGAAGAGTAAAGAAGGCACTTTTCCAAACTTATTCTTGGGATTAGGCAAAGCATTACAGGGTAGATGAATTTTCCATTCAAGAAGTCATACACATTTTGCCTCATGTTATTGAGTGTAGTCCCCACAAGGTAACATTCCATATCCCACTCCTCCTTTGTGGTTCTTGTTTCCACTTCTCCCTCTTTCCCCACCCTGCTGGACTCTGTCATTAGGTAAATACTGCCTTTGGTCTCAAATGGGTTGATTATTCTAAAATATGCATATCTTACAATATGCGATTTTTTAGAACAACTTGAAAATTCTTATCCAAAACACTTTATTTGAATATAATCAGCAATTTCATTTTTTTCCAATCATTTTATTGGGGGCTCATACATCATTTTTCACAATATATAAATAAGTATATTCGTCAAGCACCCTCACATGTCCACTTCTATTATTGTTCTCCAATCGTCCGCCTTTTCCCTTAAGCCCCCAGTATCCGCTTTTCCATTCCTTCCCCTCTTCCCCTGGTCTCTCCTCCCCTCCAACCCTCAATACTTTATACATTGTTATTGTTTTTTCATATCGTACACTACCCGACCTCTCCCCCAACCCACTCCTTTGGTGCCCGTCCTTCAAATAGGAGCTTGTGTATATATCCTTGCCATTGGTTCCGTCTCTCTAACCCGCCCCCCCCTTTCTCTCCACCCTTCTAGTATCTCCAATCTAACCATTGGCAATTTCATTTTTAAAACTTTACTGTAAGGATATATTTTAAAGCATTTGTTAGCATACATGCCCTGAAATGTCCATTGTAGAATTGCTAGTAATAACCCAATCCTAGCAGCTCCCAATACTGAACTGATGCATTCTGCACAACTACTTAAAGGAAGGTCTAATTATGTTAATATTTTTTAAAATCCAAAATGAATCAAGTAACTACATCACTGGGGGTGTTGGAGAAGATCAGTTGATCATTATAAGAAGATCATTCTAAGTGCCCACAGATGTTGGATTTATCAAAGACTTCGAAGCAGTTATTAATATATTTGAACAGCTGAAAATGACTATGTTGAAAGAAATACAGGAACATAGGTAAAAACACCTCAACCAATCCAAAATCTCAAAAAGAAATATAAATTATTTTAACTTAAAAGTTTTTGCATTGAAAAGTATAATAAATGGAAGAAAACAATCACTGAAGGAATTCAACTGGTACTTCAAGATCAGAGGAATCACTGATTTTGAAAGTAGATTAATAGAAGTTATCTTATCTGAAGGAAAAAGAGTTGCAGGAAAAGACTGAAGAAGCAGAAAACCAGGTCTCAAAGACCTATGAGACAATATCAAGTGTGCTGAATAGGTAATAATGGTCTACCAAAGAAGAAGTGATCGACTCTCTTGAAAAAATGACCAACAATTTTCCAATTTTTGTACAAGATTAAATCAACACATTGAAGAACACATAATGAACCATAAGTAAGGCAATTACAAATACAAAGAGAGCCAAAGAATATCCATCCACAACTATTGAAATAGTTAAAATTGAAGGCAGAAAAAGAATACGGGAGTACATCAATAAGATTACCATGGACTTTTCATTTTAAACATTTGGAACCAGAAGACAATGAGATTACATTCTCAAGGTGCTGGAAAGAAAGTTAGAGTCAACCAACAATGCTACACAAAAGCCACCCTTCAAAAATGAAGGCAGTAGAGTAAATAATAATAATAAGGGTTCTTGGGCCAATAACGATAGTAGCAATACCAGAAAGGTAAGGGGAAGGTGTGGAGGGAAAGGGAGAACTGATCACAGGGGGACAGACAATAGAAAAGTAGGTGAAGGGAGACATCGGTTAGTGTAAGACATGAAAAAATAATAATTTATCAAGTATCAAGGGTTCATGAGAGAGAGGATGGTGGAGGGACCGGGGAAATGAGGAAGTAATACTATGAGCTTAAGTAGAAAGAAATTTTTTTTGAAAATTATTATGGCAACATATGTACAAATGTGCTTGACATAATGGATGGATAGATGGATTGTGATAAGACCTATACGAGCTCCCAAAAAATAATTTTTAAAGGGGTTGGGGGCGGGGTAGGAGTAGGAGGGAGTAGATAAAGGGGAGCTGATATCAAGAAGAAAGAAAATGTTTTGAAACTGATGGTGGTAGCAATTATACAGTACTGATGGATGTCATTGAACTATGGAATGTCATGATAAGTGTAAGAGCCCCCAATAAAATGATTTTTTAAAATGAAGGCAAAATAACAAACATTCCAGATAGACAAATACTGAGAGAATTTTCGTTAACAGACCCTGCCTGAGAAGAAATCCAAGCTAATATTACTGAACATTTCGATCAAAATTTTACAGAAGCGTTCTCATCAAAAGTGAGAAATGTAGAATAGAACTTTGAACGTTAATAACTCCATGGAGTAATGGAGGTAAGGCACACTCTGAACCTATTGCCCTAAGGTCATATTTGTCTTCAAATACAAATACCCCTCTAGCCGAGCCCTGGTGGCACAGTGGTTATGTGTGGGACCGTGGCCCACAGGGTTGATGATTCAAATCCAGCAGCAGCTCTCCAGGAGCAAGGCTGGACTTCCTACTCCCACCACGGCAGTGATGTGAGAAAAAAAAATTATCCGTTGAAGTTTCCTTAATATCCAAAACAATCTCCCTCAGGAATGTGCTGTGACACCTTGTGTGATTTGAATTTGCATGGCTCTGATGACGACTGGTGGTGAGCATCTTTTGATAACCTTATGAAAATATTCATATATTTTCCTTGTTGAAATCCATAGTCACATATTTTCGACCATTTAAAAATTGGATTGTCTTTTCATTTTGAGTTGCAAGAGTTCTTCTACATTAATAGATAAGTAACCTTTATCAGAAATATAATATATAAATATGTTCTTCCAGACAGTGGTTTGTCTTTTTGTTCTTTTTTTTTTTTTTTGGCATAACTGCCCTGGTGGTGGGAGTAGGAGGCTCAGCCTTTGCTCCTGTGAGCTGGAATTGAACCTCCATCCAGTGGGCCGCAGTCGTCTTTTTGTTCTTTTAACAATATCTTCTGAAGTGAAACAGTGTTCAATATTGATGTAGACCAATTTCTTAAATTTTTCTTTTATATGTTTTTGATATGATATACCCAAACTTCTTTCCTAACCCCAAATAATTTTGATTTTTCCTATTTTTCCCAGAAGGCTTATAGTTTTAATGTGTTAATATCTATGATCTTTCTAAATGAATTTTTATACATAATGTGAGATAAAGTTCTACATTCATTTCTTCACCAGGTAGATATAAAATTATTGAAAAATTATCCTTTCCCCATGGTATTATTTTGGCAAAGTTATTTAAAAAAAACAGCCAGTGATCATAAATGTAAGGGCTGTATCTTTCAATCCATGAACATGGAATGAGAATCTCTTTAAATCCTCCCAACAATGACTGATAATTTTAGGTGTATAAATTTTGCTTTTGGGTGTGCTAGTTTAATTTTGAATCCTTCACAGATGGGATTGCTAAGAGTTGGCATCAAGTCTGCAGTAACTGATTTCTTACTTATTTCTGCTATAGAGATTGTACTGTGGCTTTGGTGAAAGTTTACAAAGAAAATTAAGTTTTCCATCCAACAACTTTTACAAATGTATTTTGCGACATCAGTTGAAATCCCCTCAAGCAATCTTTTCACTCCCTGCCTGGACCCTCAATTTGTGCATCTCTCTCTGCCCCTTCTGCCTTCCGTACTTTGGGGGGAAATGCTGCCCTGTGGGTCTTGTATGGTTGATTTTTGTGAGACGCACTTTCTTCACTGATGTTATTGTTCAGTGAATGGAATCACTTTTACCGCCACTGACATTCCCTCTGCGTAGGAAGCAGAGACAAGACTGTAATGATGTGGGTCTGATAGTTACCTTCTGAATCCTTGTTGTAGAAAACACCATGTGGATGCAAGGAGTAGGGCCGGGAAGCGAAGTTCTTCAAGTGAATGACAATCACATCATCCACTTCAGCCCTCAAGATTGGGCCCAGGAACCCAAGCCAGGAGGGTTTGGGGATCTCCGTGGAATAGGTCCCATCTGTGTAATGTTTGTAAATGGCCTTTTTGTAAATACCGCCTATCCTGTTGGGCCCTCTTTCGAGATATAAGGTTGCAAGTCTAAAAACAAAAAGGAAAGTATTTTATGGTCAGTACATTCAAGGGAACTTTGAGCAGTCTACGGCCGTAGTCCATGAAGTGCATTGATGGACCTCATTAGGTCTTCACTGTGACACCTAACTTCTACAGGGTTGGTAGGATGACCTTCAGTTCACAAGGCTTTGACCTGGTGCATGCTGCTTCCACCCCTTGCTGGGAATGTGCCTTTCCACCCCAGAGATGCTGAGTACAAACCTACATTTTAACAAGGTTCAGTGTGATTCTGAACTAGTAACCAGCAAATTACTGTCTGCAAATCGAGGCTCACAGAGTTAGTTGATGAGCCTAAGGGCATAAATAATAATCATAATAAAACTTTAAAAAAAGTTTAATTCACACTACCCAGTTGTCCTGCTTGCATTCAACATGCCTTGTGCTTCACTTTTTAATTTTTTTTGGGGGGGGGGCCATCACTGCTCTCCGGTGGTGGAAGAAGGCCCAGCCCCACTGCTGGAATTGAACCTCCGTCCCAGTGGGCCACAGTCCCGCGCACAACCACTACGCCACCGGGGCTCGGCCCTTCACTTTTTAATTTAATGAACATTTATTATACATTGACTTCACTCTCAGCACTCTACTAAGTAAAAGAGAAATATAAACTAGCGTGGAATTTAAGATTGCAAAAAGTAACTATAAAAATTAATGCACAATTATGTGGCCCATCAGTATAATAGTCCAAAGAAGGGAGATAGTGCTATTAAAGAGTTTTTTTTTAATATTCATGGTAGCAATTAGGGTCTTACAAACCTATGAGCAACCATCTAAAAGGGGCTAGTTTCTCCCATCTCGAGGAAAGAAGAGTAATGGAAATCTAAAGATACATGGAAACAGTGAGTCCAGTGGACTAATGAGCTGCACCAACATCAGGCTGTACAACCCTGAGAAGAGAAGAACTAGATGGTGCCTAGAGATCACTGCCAACCACTCTGAAAAGGATCACCTTGGAGAAAAATGTGGAACAGGACTCAAAATCACATGTGATATTAGGCTTATTGGCTGCATAGAGAAGGGTAGAACCCCAAGATCAAGGCTCTTGGTGACTCGTCAAATCTGGAACTGAACTCACCCCTGTGTTAGAACAACGAAGCATTAAGATAAAAAAGGCAGCATTTACCCAAAGAAAAAGTTCAGAAGGACTTGCAGAAAAGAAAGCAGGCTGGAAATAGGAAACACAGGAAGGAAGTTTAATAAGTAAGTAAGGTCACCTTACTGGGATTGCACTGGAAGAGTTGAAATTCAATGTATATGAATTGTTGAATATAAAACCATGACTTGGTCTGTAACCTTCACCTAATTGGTAATAAATGGGTTTTAAAAAAAATACTTATGAAAAACACATATTAAAAAGAAATAGGAAAAAAATTAAATAAATAGGATTGGATAACAAAAGAGGGAAAGCAGAACACACTACAGCATAAGCATTGTTGAGGAAAATGTTCCCATCATTTGGGGGAAACAAGTCTGGGAATCACGTCTGAGGAGGGGAAGAGCATGTCAGAACAAGGAGGACATTAGTCTCTACATTGTATAAAACTTCTACACCTTCGACAACAAAACTGCAGTCCAATTAAAACATGGGCAAAGGCTAGGAACAGACACCTCACCAAGGAAGCCAACCGTTTCATGAAGAAGCGCTCACAGTCGTTATCCACTAGAGAGGTGCAAATCAAAACAACAATCAGATGGTATCTTTTTTTTTAGAGGTAAGCTCACCCTTAGTCGTCATACAAATTCTCATTGTACAAACCCAGCAAATATGGTTTACAGAGATTCAGGAAGGGGCCAAAACACAAACAAGGAACAGCACTGTAGAAATTCAAGTCTCCAAACCTCGTTGGTTTGTTTGTATCTTTGTTTGTTCCATGCTCATAGTTCTCAAAGCTTTACTCTGTTTCTTTTACACTCATTCTCTAGATTTTCACTCCTAACCTGGCTTCCTGTGATTTGTCCCTTACCTAAAATGACACCTGATTAATGCAGCCTGCTTCTTCTTTTTTTTTAAAACTTTGAACTTTTCTTTACTTCCTTTCTTTTTCCTTTTTAAAATCATTTTATTGGGGGCTCATACAACTCATCACAATCCATCCATCCATTCATTGTGTCGAACACATTTGTACATTTGTTGCCATCATCATTCTCAAAACATTTGCTTTCTACTGGAGCCCTTGGTATCAGATCCTCATTTTTACCTTACCTCCTTCATGAACCCTGAATAATTTATAAATTATTATTCTTTTGTAATATTTTACACTGTCCGATGTCTCCCTTCACCCACTTTTCTGTTGTCTGTCCCCAAGGGAGAGGGTTATATGTAGATCCTTGTGATGGGTTCCCTCTTTCTACCCCACCTGTCCTTTACCCTCCTGGTATCCCTACTCTCATGATTGGTACTGAGGGGTTTATCTGTCCTGGATCCCTCATGTTTCCAGGTCTTATCTGTATCAGTGTACATCCTCTGGTCTAGCTGGATTGGTAAGGGTGAATTGGGATCGTGAGAATAGGGTCGGCGAGGAGGAGAAAGTATTAGAGGAAAGTTGTATGTTTCCTCGTTGGTATACTGATGATATCTTATTCTGGCAATCTTAACAATGATCTGAAACCTGAACACAACAAACACTGGTAAGGGTGTGGGGAGATTGGAACTCTCTTACATTGCTGGTGGCATTATAAAATAGTAAAAACATTACAGAAAACAATATGGTACTTTCTTTAAAAGTCACAAGGAGATATATCATATAATCTGGCAATCCCATACCAGAGATGGATCCCAGAGCAATAAGAGTCGTTCGATGACTAGATGTATGAGTGAAGTGAAAGACAATACCCAATTCGGAGGAGGTCAGCAGAACGTGATCACGGCAAAGGGAGACACTTAGAGATATTCAAGTGCAAAAGACTGCAACAGAAAATATGATTACAATCACAATCTGACAACAATAGTAACAACAAACAATTTATGAGCACTTACATAGGTAGTATATAAGCTGAATAGGTGTGGAATCGTGTTTGGGAGTCAGATTGCCACCTATGTGTTTTTATGTGCTGCAAATACATCCAGGCATGTAGTAGAGCACACAGGGGGAAAAGCTATGTGAACTTCTTAGCCATAACCAAATATCTTGAGGGACTGAGTCAATGGGTCTGAAGGTGGAGGGCCAGAACATCTAGGTCAATTGGCATAAAATACTCCATAAAGACAATGGTCTACATCCTACTTTGGTGAGTTCCAGATGGGGTCTTACAGTGATTGGTCTCTTCCTCTTCCAGAGCAAAGTAGAGTAAAGAAACTCAAAGATTCAGGGAATCAATTAGTCAAAGGACTACTGTACCACAAAACCTCAGCCTCCACAGGAACTGGATGATGCTAATGCAACACACACAGAAACACAGTGTGTACACAATGCAGTATGTATAACATGAGCCCTAACACAGGTCGCTCTATGCAAGCATAGTCAACATTGGTCCAGATAAAGGTCAATAAGAAAATAAAAAATAGCAGACAAAGTACTGTAACAAATAAATGGACTGTATATCCAAGACCAGAGATATACCGGTACTTGTATTCAGCAATGTTGGGGCAGAGCAAGGGGTGCAACCAAGCACAGGTAAGACTGTAAAGGCTACATCATTGGTCACAGCCCTGGGGAAGAGTGGGAGAAAAAGAACAGCCTCATCTGACAGTCATCTGACCAGGTACCAGCACACAGAAGCAGGCAGGTTCTTGCCCAGTACTACATGGATAACACAGAGGCTGCCAACATGCAGATGAACAGGAAAGACCAGAGAACACTGCACTGCACCAGAGAACAGGTAAGTGGGACCCTCAATTGGGTATAAGTTGAGGGGCGGCTTTTTCAACATAAAAAATGTGCTGAAAAGCTCAGCTTATACATGAGCATAGAGAGAACTTTATCAACTTTCAATCGACACATGAAAAAAGACTAACAAAAGAATAGGAGTCGATTGATATCAAACTTTAAATCTAAAGAATTTGGAATTCATCTTGGAAGCACTCGCTAAGGTCTTTCAGAAAGTGAGTGACACAGTAATCAGTGTTTGGGGACTATGATTATGGCAGAGAAGTTCCTGAGAGGCACAGAGCGTTAGTGCAATTGGCCACTAAATAATGGGTAGATTTGAGTCCAGCCACAGTTTTGTTTGGGGAAGAAAAAAAATTAGAAAGTCAGCCATAAAAAACCATGGAGTACAGTTCTTCTCTGGCACACACAGGTCACAATGAGTCCGAATGAACTCAATTCTAAGCTGCTTCATTGTGATACTGCTGACAGGGAAACTGTTAGGTGAACATGATAATACAGTATTTCCAGGTTGGAAGGGCTTGGGCAACAGAAAGAAAGGATAGATGTAAAGAAGCATTCTAAAAACTTGCTATGACAGGATGCCTTCTTGGGGACCCAAGATGAACAGAGACTCAGTCCCGGGAGCAGAGAGGGGCTGAAATAACAGCAGCATTGCTGATGCCACTTCAGAGATGGCCATACCATCTTCTCCTGGGGAGGGGAAGATGCTCCCAGTCTAGCTCTCACTTCAGAAGTACAGGATTTTGTTTGAGAAAAAGCTCTACCACTCTTCGATGCAGTTATCTCAATAGCTACCTCCTTTCTAGAGGCAGGGAAGCGAGTCTCTCTCTTGCACATATACGTTCATGCATTGTCAGACTGCTACCTAGAGAAAGTAATGTCAAAATGGGGTCTTGAAAAACAAAGAAGAGTTACTCAGGGGAAAAAGATGGCAGAGGCTTAGGTAGTTGACATTTCTAGAGCTTTGGCCACTCAGTGCCACACTGACCAGAGCTCCAACCATCACTGCTGAGGAACAGGTGACTCAGCCTAATCCATCAAAACATCAATTTCCCCAAACACAATGCTGGCACAGGAAACCAACATGTGTGATCTAGGCCTGACCAATCAGTGGAATTTCCACTCCACAGACCACAGTGGGATAATTGCAGGGGAGCTGGTTAATTCTAACAGAGGGAGCCTAATGGTCTCGAACTTCTACAGGCACAAGGATCTCTTTGTGTATTTGGAGCTGGGGATGCACCTGGAGCTTCCAGAAAGAAGGATACCCCGAGAGGAGAGGAGAGTCTGTCTGAGAATTAAACTAACACAGAGGATATAGAATCTTGCGATGCATCTAGATAGCCAACTTCCCCTAATGGTCTACCTCAGGAGTCCTAAATGATGTAACCCAATGGATTTCTTTAACTCAAAGTTCAAGTTGGAGCTGCACGATTTACAGCTGGATGGGTTCGGGGTCTTCAAGGCTATCTTCAAACAAGCAGCCATCTAAAGGCAGCAGCATCCATGTCCCCAAGGAAGAAGCACACCAACCTTTGTGATCCAAAGATTGCAAGTAATAAAATCCTAGTCTGAAATAAGAAATGGTACCAGAGCTTAAATTCTGAACACCCACTTTGCACAAAGCTATGGACGATCCTCGAAACCCAAAATCCATTTGCACGGTCACCACATGGAGTAAGCCTCTGGCGGATCCCCTCTGAGCAGAGTGGAGGGATGTAAAGAAGCTCATTATCAGACGGGGAGCGCTGTAAAGACCATGATGGCAAATATTTCAGTTAAAATATAATATGTTATCATTTAATCTTCTTTGGGGGCCATTTTCAGTTGTCTCCGTTTTTAAGATTTTCTGCTTTCTTTTTGATTGAAGTTTTTCTGTGTTTTGTCTAGTCATTGTTGTGGAGGTTTTTTGGTTTGTTTGCTTCCTATTTGTGTTTTGGATGATTTCCTGTACACAAAATCCAGGGGGGTGGAATTTTTAAAAAGAAATCCAGGATAGGTAGATCTATAGAGATTGTAACGGGATGAATAGTTGCCTAAGGGCATGGCAGGACAGATGGGGAGGAAGGGGAAGCTGACAAGAAATATGAGAAGAAAATGTCCTGCCATTTTCTTGGCAGGTGGTGATTGCACAAATCTTGTTAATAAAATTGAAAGATCAACTTATATGATACATGAAGCATATGCCAATAGAACTATATTTTTTAAAAAAGAATGAATTAGCAAAACGGGTAGCAGATTGGTTTTGGTCCATTCTTATTGACTTCTGGTCTAAGTGAAATAAAGAGCAAATAAGACTCCATTGCATAAAAAAACACAAATTGTTAAGTAATTTATTTCAACTTTCTGTTATTTTTTCTTTATCTTGTCCATCCATTGTATGGATTTAGCCACTCATGCGTTTTTATTTTCACTTAATTGAACTTAAACTATACATACATGTTTACCTTTTCAAATGTCATTATTTTGTTATTTCAACATGTACAGTTTTTATCTGAATGAATGTCCTGTAACTCAAACCTGTGAGAACTGAAGTCATTGTTTACTCTTCAATAACACGATTTTTCTCTTTAATCCATTCTATCTACTTTTATCATCTATATGACTACTCCTTTTGGTTTTCCCCTTTCCCATTTATTGTGCTTTTTATTCTTCTTAAGACACTTTTAATAATTCAATCATTCCTCTAATCTTTCCAAGTAGATATCTACCAGGGGTTGTTCAATACTTCCTTTTCTACTTTCCAGCAAGCTCCCCAAACTTGTCTCAATTTCTCTCTCTTTTCCAATTCTTCCAATTAATCTACCCAAGTCACTCCTAAAGAGAAGTGACTTCATGTCTTTAGGACTTAGACTCTGACCCAGGAAGAAGAATCTGTCCAGTTCTATCCATTCCAGGTCCACAGTCAAGTTAAGTCAGTGTCATTCTGGAATAGTTGGAACAATTGAATTTAGAAGCCCTTAGAAGATCATCTATGACATGGCAGGAAAGGCCTATCAGAGAAAGGCCAGCCCCACCAGAGACAGAAGGGCCCTCTCCTCTCAATTACAGGACTCAAGCTTCCAACTTGGACAATGGGATCAACAAGACAGGAATCCTATCGAAATGTTCACAAGGAATTGCAATGATGATTCTGAGAGAAAAACGTGTGGTTATTGGATGTCATTAAGTCGTGACAATGCCTTTGAGCCCACAGCACAGAGTAGACATGTCCCAAGCAGTTTGCTAGGCTATCATCTTTATAGCAACAGACACCCCACATCTTCCTCCCACAAAGCTTCTGGGTGGTGTTTGCATCACCTACATTTCAGTTAGTAGCCAAGTGCAAAACCATTGCACCATCAGGCTCCTAAGAAGACCCCAATGTCCCTCAGTCAGTAAATCACGGCATGTTCATGCCTCATGGCCATCACAAAGAACAATGCTGTTCCATGGGTGTGACATCCAAGAAACTTCATGAAAAAAGCAAGCTGTGCAACAACATCTGAAGTGTGATCCAATTTGTCTTTTTAATGATATATGTGTATCTATATATGTGAAGGTGCACATGTAGGTGTGTGTGTGTGTGTGTGTGTGTGTGTTTGCAAAGGGAGGACCTAAAAAGCAGCAAGAGAAGCCACTGAAGTGAAGCATGTGGACTCAGGTCCCCGGCAAGAGTAAAGAGGAGGGTGCAGGGACTAGGGGTAGGAAAGAAGGCGACTCTTGCTCAGCTCTGGGCTTGACAAGTCCACTCTCTATAGCACTGGGACAAAGGTCTAGCTCATCTGTGCTCACTGCTTCAGCGCACCCACTGAGCTGGACAACTATGCACTGGAAGATAATGCTCCGATTCTGAAGCATCTTAGAAAAGGCCATTTTTGCCCAGGAACTAAAGCCAGGGAGGAACTGCCAGGGAGCATGAGAGGAAGCTGGCTGAGGTGTTGTGTTAGTCCGGGTAGACTAGAGGAACAAATTTCATAGACACGCATATGGATATAAAGAAAGGGTTTATATACAAAAGGAATGGAACACTGAGAAAGCATGCCAACTCAGTCCAGTTCAAAAGTCATAAGTTCGATATTAGCCCATATGCCCGATACCAGTCTATAATGTCTCCTTCCGACTCACGAAGTCACAGGTTAGTGGGTGCAGAGTCCCGGCACTGGCAGGAGTCTCCCCATGGATCCTCGCTTCCAGGGCTCAGGGTTCATCAACGGCATCCAGTGGTGGCAGAAGCAACTCAGCACTGGCAGGGGCTCCACGTGGCCTCTCCAGCTTCAGAGGTCTGGGTCCATCAGGGCCAAACCGTGTGGCTTCTCCAGCTCCTCAGAAACTGCCATCTTGTCTTGTCTGTGATTCATCGTCTCTGAGACTAACTCCCAACAACTGGAGAGATAGCTTCTCATCTTCACAAGGGAAATAGCACGAAATTTCCCAGACATGTCAGGAAAAAGCCATGCCCACATGGAGGTCTCATTGTCTACTCAATGGCTAGCTCCAGATTAACAGGATAGACTCCACCCCTACATCTCAATCATGAAATTAACATAAGCACATAACTGCCACAGGTGTAGATAGAACGCGTTCACTAGAAGGCTGGTGTGGGTGAGGTAAGTATCTGTTGTTTCTAGTGAGCGTAGTCTCACGACAGGGCTGTGGAGATCACCCCAGCTTACATTCTCATATTTTTGCTTAAGCCGAGCAGGTAGCTATTGCCTTCTGTGAAGCAACCCAGGTGGGTTGGAATTGCTTTACAGACAAGATGGGTGTTGACAATGTTTGAATTGCCAAGACCTGTGAACAGCTTATGAAGACAAAGCCCTTCCAAAAGCCAGTAAGATTGAAACCATTGCCGAATGAGCCATTCTGTGCACCTCAGTTGTGCAGAGGTACACTTCCAGGTAGATTCTACGGGTTTGTGGCTCACAGGTACAAGCACCTCACCAAGACCACCGCAGGCACACACAGCAGTGGACATGTTAGGGGGCTTTCCCCATCCTTCATCATTGAGCCTTTGATGAAACTCTTCTATGTGTAGAACATTGAATTGGAAACTGCACTGAGATGTATTCGTCTGTATTGTATTGAGTTCTGGAACTCAAGAGATTTACTACTCAGTTAGGAAGACAGACCACTCCCCATCTGTCAGCTTATTTTACTATGATGGTCTGTGTGTTCTATGAGGCTGGATGTGATACCATCATTATTTCAGACACCAACAGTGTACCCCATCCCTGATGGACATATTTCAGCAGAGCTGCCAGACAAGGAAGAAAGGTCTGGCTATCTACTTCTGAAAGCTAGCCCATCAAAACCTATAGATCAGAGTAGAACACTGTTCAATCTGCTAGCTTTGAGCATGTTGTCAGGAGAAAGCAGTCTCTGGAGGAGCCCACGGCATTTGGTGAAGGTGACAAAAAAGGTGAGGAAGAGCTCTGTCAGAGAGATTGGTACAGTAGCGTCACTGATGGACTCAGACATGCTGGTAATTAGGAGAATGGTGTATGAGCAGGCAATGTTTCCGTCTGTTGTCCAAAACATAACTCGGGCATTGGCATTGACCTGATGGCAGCTTTCTCTCTCTCTCTGTCTCTCTCTCAACAAAGCATAGGGGTGGGAAGACAAATCACACCTCATCATTGTATGTGTACAGTGCCCCTTCAATGGTGGGAACCCTGAATATGGGGGGATTTTGCAAACTTCTCAGAGAAGATGGAACTAGAGGGCACAGGTAGAACATGAGGGAAGGGGCGAACCAGCGTGACCGCGGTCCAGGGTGTGTGCAGAGAGAACGTGCGAGAGCCTTACTGAAGCCAACGCTGTCTGAACTTGAAGAGGGACGTTGTTCACCGAGAAGAGACAGGACCGGATTGGGATAAGTGCCACTTGGCAAAAAGAAGGGTGGTGATAGCTATCATGACACACGGCAGCTCAGGGCATCCATGCCTCCCTCATTAGATTAATCATTTTCCAAAACCATCCAGATGAGGAGCTGCTACCCACATTCTTTCATGCTGTTTCCCCGGTAGCACTTCAGTTTTAGACTATTCCTTCTCCTGAGGAAGCCCCTAGGAGTCCCTGGTACCTCTGCCAGGTGACTGCCAGTCCATCCCAATGCAGGGCAGTCCCAGGTGTGTTGGGGTGCCACTGTGCCCACAGCATTGTCAGTGAATGATATTCTGGAAGTAGACTGCCAGGCCTTTAATCCGAGGTGTCTCTGGGTGGACTCACACCTCTAACCCTACAGTTAGCAGGTGAGCGTGTGAATTGTACCACCCAGAAATAGCTCATACATCAAGACCCCGCCACCCACTGCTGCTGAGCTGATGCAGACTCATAAGGACACTCTCAAACAGCCTCCACCACTGTGGGTCTCTGAGAGTTACCATCTTTACAGGAGCGGATGGTTCTTCTTTCTCCTGGTAGGTTTGAATCAGATTGAACTTTGGGGATGGCAGTTCAATCCATAACGCACTACACCTAGCACACATACACCGAAACTCTGAACCAACTCACCCTATCCTCACAGCAACCCAGCAGGACAGGGAAGAGCGGCCCCAGGGAGGGTCTGAGACGAACGTCGTCAGGCATATTAAAAACGAATCCACACACGAGAGGAGAGGAGAGGAGAAAGCTTTTGCACTTCCTGGCTGAAAGATCTTAGGGCAAGTGACTTCCCCTCTATAAACACCAACTTCCTTCGCTGCAAACCAGTGACCATGACAGGGTGGACTGGACTGGTGGCCATCGAGAACTGGAGGGGACAAGGGGGGGAGACTAGCACGCAGCCTCTGGGGCAGAGGCTACTCCATGGCTTCTGGCAAAAATCTCATCAGAAAAGTAGAATCTGAAGACATGTGAGTCTTTTCCCAGAGCTCTTGCTCTCCAGAGCCCTCCTCAAGACAGGAGCGTTAACAATTATGGCTAAGAGTTATTGAATGTTAACCAAGTGCCGGGGAACCCTGGTGGTTCAGTGGCTATGCATTAGGCTTTGGTCCGCACAGTGGGCAGTTTGAAACCCCCAGCAGCTCTGAGGGAGAAAGACAAAACTTACTATTCCTGTTAACAGTAACAGCATCGGAAACCCGCAGGGGAGTCACTGTGAGTCCATAGTGGGGGGTTGGGCTTGGCTTGGTTTGGTTTAGAACCAAGTGCCAGAGGACCCCTGGATGGGACTGTGTGTGGTTACACACAGTGAGCTGCTAACTGTCAGGTCAACCATTCAAATCGACCAGTCGCTCCAGGGAAGTAAGAGGAGGCTGCTCTCATAAACAATGGAAGTCTTGGAAGCCCAACAGGACTGTTCTAAAGGCTCACTGTGAATTCAAGCTGAATGGATGGCAGTGTGTTTGATTTGGCTTGGGGCTTACCTATGTGCCAGGCACCATATCTATGCATTGAGAGATCTCGGGTCATTTGAGCCTCCCAGTCTCCCCCCACCCCCACCTGGGCCCTGGAATAAGTGGATAATGGTGCCCCACGACTAATCCTCAGATCCTGTGGGGCTTTGGGAAGAGGGCTTTTCAGGAGTGGTTAGATTGAGGCTCTTGAAATGAGGTGATAATCCCAGATTATCTGGTTGGGACTTAATTACCATTAAAAGGGTCTTTATGTTACCACTTTACCATTTGTCTTTCCTTTTGAATCATTCCTAATTTGTTCTTGTTTTTGTTATTTTCTGCTTTCTTTCAGATTGAGGTTTTTCTGTGTTGTTGTTGTTTGTTGTTGTTATAGTTGTTGGGGTTTTCTTTCTTTCTTTTAAATCAGTTTATTGGAGGCTCTTACAACTCTTGTTACAATCCATCCATCAATTGTATCTGACATATTAGTATATATATTCCATCATTCCTTTCTAGACATTTGCTTTCCACTGAGCCCTTGGAATCAGCTACTCTTTCTTTCCCTCCCTCCTCTGTCCACCCCAACCCATGTGACTCCTTGGTAGATTATAGATTATTAATTATTTTCCAATCTCACACTGACTGCTGTGACCCAGTTCCTATTTTCCTTCCCCCTGGATGGGGGTGTGTGGTTATGTGCTATTCGTGGCAATTGGAGTTCCCCTCCTTTCCCACCTACCCTCCCCCCCTTCCCCTACACTTTTGGAATCTCTATTCCCATTCCTGTTTCTGGGTTCCATGTGTTGTGAGTTTCATCTCTTACCTATACCTGTGTACTTGCTCCTGTCTAGGCTAGATTGGGAAGTGGCACCAGGGTCCTGATGGCAGGAGGGTGAGAATGTTGAGGTTTCCTTATGTGAGTTTTTTAAGTGAAATCCATGATACTATATAGAGAGTAACTGGATTGATATTCTAGTATTTTAGGATTATGACATGGGAGACAGTGAACACAAAAATGTTCCATAATTGATTGTGGTGATGATTATACAATACTTTTGAAAATATTCAAACCAATGAATTATATGGTACATGAATCATATGTCACCAAAACTCTTTTCAAAAAGTGTCCTTTATATGAAAGATGCAAAGGGTGTTAGACATAGACAGAGGAGAAGGAAGACATGGGTGGAGATTATGCTGATGCCATCACACACCAAGGGATGTGGCAACAGTGCACTAAAAGGCAGGGGCAGAGTCTCCCTTAGAGTTTCCGTAGGGAATGTGGCCCTATACCTTCATTTCAGAGTGCAGGCTTTCAGGACTGTGAGAGAATGCATTTCTGTTGGTTAAGCCATCCCATCTATGATACAGTGGCTACAGAACACTAATATAACCTCAGATTGTGCCCATTTGACTGATAAGAAAAGGCAAAGAGAAATGTACCTACTTGCTCAGAAAGTAGAGCAAGGAACTGTAAGCTTCTTTAGTCGATGCCAGGTCCTACACTTCACCAGTAAGCTCAGCTGCCCCAGCCTCCCTGGTAGGCCACCTCTGGGTGATAGTTAGCTGGGCAACCCTCTCAGTGCTTCCTGATCCCCCTGGTCAGGCATGGTTCGTGCACAGAAGAGACATCACTACTCTGAATGGCACATAAAGCCAGTGCCGAAACCATCATGAGGGTTCAATTACTGATTATCTTGTCTGCGGGTTGTTGGATCCATTAACCAGATTTGGGGACTTCTCTACACAGAAAGGAAAGAAGGAAGAGGGCGTCTAAGAGCTTGTTTATGGATGATGGAGAAGGAGGAAGGACTGAGACAGAAGAGAGTGGCACGGACTTCCAGTTGCTTTCCAGTAGTCATGCCTCCCTTCTTCATTAGTGGTAGACTTCTGATTTCACTCATCCAAAAAAGCACGTGGCTAAAAGGCTCTATTTCCAATGCCCTTTGTGGTTTGGGGCAGTCCATGAGATGTGAGTGGAATAGGTTGTGAGATGGGACCATGGGCCATCCTTGAAAAGAGAATCCACACATTAAGGTTGGTGGAGCATAAAGATGGATAGATTCTGAGATCTTACCATAACCTCTAGACTGCCCATCTAGATTTATTCTGTAATTTGTTTATGTGTCTGTTATGTTGTTATGTAATTTGTTTATGTGTATGTTGGTCTCTGCTGGCAGTTGAAAGCAGTCCCTAACTGATATAAAGCATATTAGAAGCGCCACAAGACTCAGTGACATTAGGCTTACTCAACACAAGTTTTTTTATGCTGACAAGCTAGAAATTGAGATTTAAAAGTCAGACCTACCTGAAACCAAACCCTAATAAGATGTATGTTGAGGGCTGAGCCCCGATGGCGTAGTGGTTGTGCGCGGGACTGCGGCCCACTGGGATGGAGGTTCAATTCCAGCAGTGGCTCCACAGGAGCAAAGGCTGGGCCTCCCACTCCCACCACCTGAGGGCAGTGATGCCAAAAAACAACAAAACAACAACAAAATGTATGTTGAAACCAAATAAAAGGACACCCTACACCTGTCCCTTCCCTTAGCGCCCCCCCCCCCCCGAT
>PVJH01007521.1:0-92324 GCA_004026705.1 Nesogale talazaci | reverse complement strand
TTTTTTTTTTTTTTGCAGGGAACCATTTACATCCTTAACTGAGGCCAACCAGGTTAAACCAAAACCAAATCAACTGCCCTTGAGTCACTGCTGCCTGTGAACCCCCCGCCCCTGAAGAGATAATGCAACTGTTCCCTAGGGTTTCTGAGACGAGCTGTCTCTACCGGAGGAAATAGGCTCCTCTTCTTCCTGAAGAACAGATGGTGGTTTTAAACGGATGAGATAGCACCCACCATGTGACCCCACTGTGCCATCAGAGTCCGTTCAGGTGAACTATGGCCCAGGGGTATTCGAAGCTGTTAGCGAGGAGCACTGTGATATGAGTACAGTGAAGACAAGAGTGGTTTATTAGAAGTACCACTCAAGAAATGGGGAAAAATGAAAGGGATAAATCATGATTTTTATAAGTAGTACTTTTTCTATTGTAGATGTTTTTTGAGAATACTAAATTGCTTTATTTTTTAATGCCTTAAGAGATTGTTAGACTCTTTCTAGAAAGAATAGTAAAGTTTTTAGATTTTTGTGTGCTATATATATGGTGTCTGCCACATTACTTAGGTCTGCCATAGAAAATACATAAATGAATGACTGTGGCTGTGTTCCAATAAAACTTTATTTGCAAAAATAGCTAGTACTCCAAATTGGCTTACAGCCTTAGTTTTCCCAACTTTGATTTAGGTCATATAGAAAAACTTTTAAACAGTGAAAGTATGCATAGATATTATCTCTTGAATCAGTCTACTTCAGTTTGGTATATTTGGAAAACTGTACTTCCATCCATTTCCATAACTTTTGTACATTACTTTCCTCTCATTCTTGTATAGGCAATTTATTAAATGTATCAGTGGCAATATATGAAGCATCTGACTGCCCCTATTAGTTGTAGTCTGACTCTACTGTTATTAAAATTGAGCTCTTGGTAGAATTATTATGGTGGTGACATAAAATGAGTGTTGAAATTTGATTTTTGAAGGCACTGATTATTGTCATATTAGTCAAGTGTCATGAGAAAACAGATTCTGAAATAAGTATACATTATAAAACTCTTCAGCCGTTGATTTTTGAGCTCTCAAGTATAAGCATTCCCTAGCTTACAAATGTCTGTCTTCTGTATAGCCTGTAGTTTTGAACTAATAAAGCCTGTGGTATAAAATTGTGAGCTACATATAATGGTTTATATTAGCATATAGATGCCACTTAGTCACACACATCAAGCCATTACTACTATTATTAATTTATTATGTATACGACATACATTTAGTGTACCTGTAGGTATTTTAATTATTTTATGCATAGATAAGCACATCATGTATCACATATTAAGATATTTGACTTCCTAACTTTTGAATTACATACAAGTCTGATGTAAAGACAGATTTAGAAATAGAGCTAATTTATAATCTAGGATCTGCCTGCCTGAAATAGTACCGACAAATTATTGAAGCATTTTAAGAACTATTTTGTTAATTTAAATGTAGAAAATTTACATCTTAAAATCCATTCTAAGAGAAAATTTTAATAGCATTTATACTTAGATGTTTACTGATTGCAGTATTATTTAATATGGAACCAGACTGATGATTGTTCAGTTTAATTATAACAAAAATATAAACACCTGTGCATTAGATACACTAAGCCAGATATTGGATCTTCAACAAGTTCATAAAGAAGACAGATGTTTATCACTGTGGGAAAGAGAAAGATAATTCTGTAACATTTTATCTGGGGTATGTGGAAGATGTGGAGAAAATAATGTTCTAGCTGAATGCTGAACGTTAAGAGCCAAGTGATAAAAGACAGGAAGGTAATAGGAAATGGGCAAAAACATAATAGCATGATGCAGAATACCCTTTATGGAATTCCAATGTATAAAATTCTAATTAAAAAAATGTCAAGACAGTGGTCTTTTGGGGTTAAAGCAAAGCTATTGCGTGCCATGCTAATATAGAGAATGGCTTTATTATGTTGCAAAGCTATTTTAAGGAGGGTACAAATCAGAGTTTTAAGTATTGCCAAAGACCCTGTGGAAAGGTTGAAGATGAAGTTTAACATGTCTGGCTAGGACTCTTCATCTGCCAACAATACTCCTCCTATTTTATCAGTTTTCTTTCCCAGTGTTTGACTCTCAGAAACATCTTAACAGAAGTGTAAGATATTGAAATATGTATTGAAGACCATACTGTCTGCATTTGAAGCAAAAATAAAGGGGCTATGATTTAGTGATGAGATAAATGTAAGAAAGAGATTGTGAAGGTCCCAAAGTAGAGAAGTAATAAAAAAGATGAAAACAACAGTGACAACTAATCTCACTGCCGTCCAGTTAGTTCTGACTCAGTGGCACTGTAGGACAGAGGAAACTCTCCCTTTGGGTAGGAACAGAAATTACTCTAAGAAATGTCATAAGAATAAATTGAAGACTTGATATTTGAGTGAATATAGTACTAGGGAGTGTGGAAAGTGGTAAGGGAGAGAGCAGCATCCAAGAAGAGCCAGATTTTTGAACTAGGTTGGGTCAAGGATTATATTCTCAGCAGAATGAGAGAATATGGGTGGGTGAACCTTTTTAGGAAGAAGATAAATGTTTACTTTGGAGCTTAGTGAGTTTGATGTGCATATACTAAATCCAAATAAAGACTACCCTGTGGCTAGATGAATGTGAGTTTATAGTTTAAAAGAGATCAGGGTTAGAGATTTGGAAGTTATTATCATAGAGTAGAATTTAGAGATGTAAGCTAAAGCCATGAAGTGTTCTGTGAACTTTTGGCTGGCTTACATGTCCCTTTTGGTATCTAAAACAGAAGTAAAAAGTTTTGAATAGGAACAATCGGACTGTGCTCTGAGACAAGAAGGTGAAGATAGGAGTTGGATGGATGAAGACAGATTTTTGGAGGGCAGGAGTAGGACAGCAGAGGGTAGAAACACATTTAAGATAAAATGTGATGAAGGGCCTCAGCTTTTCCTTTAGCTCAAAAAGTTTGTTATCTAGATAGGGAAGAATGGGTTGCCTAGGTGACTTGAGGAAAGTGGTCAAATAACTTTAATGATTCTACTTATATAAGGAGTTGTAAGGGTGAAAGTACATTTTTCAGAGCATTTTTTAATAATTATGTACATCTGTTAAAGGTAACTTTAAACTGGAGTCAATGTGTAATACAGTTTATTAAGCACTCAATTACTAGCCTAAAGGCTAGCAGTTCAAATCCATCTAGAAGTGCCTTAGAGAAATAACTTCTTTTGAAATGTCACAATCTAAAAATAATTAGTGTCTCACACAACACGCACACACACACACACACATTCCCTCATTCTCTCTTCTCTCTCTCTCTCTCTCTCTCTGTGTGTCATGTATCACAGGAGCTTGAGGTTGGATAGATTTTTTTCTTTTTCTTTGCTTCTCTTAACCACTTTTTGTTTTAAACTCTTCTTTATTTGAAGCATTTGCCATCAGGCTACAGTATCACTTGCTCTCCCTCCTTTTTGCTATCATCTTCTGTTTCTTTGGTTTCTTCACTTGTTGAAGATTATATAGCCGGCTTACTGGTTCTTGTTTCTCATGAGCCATCATTCTTAAAAATTTCAATGTCCACATAAACTATTTATCTTCTCTTATGTTCATGTTCAATCTTTTTTGCCTCACCTTTGGCATTTATTCCCAAGATCATAACCTTAACATTTCCATTAGCAATAATTTTAACATACTTTACATCTTAATTTCAGACATCTTTCTCTGATTACCACCTTCTTTCTTGCTTCCTTATCTAGACCAGTAGATCTACTCTTCCAGACTGTGGTCCTCTACCCAGCCACTTTGACTGCCCTGCCTCCTGACATTCATGCCTTACTTATCTTCAATTCCACTGGCATCACTCTTTGGCTCCCTGATCCTTTTATCCGTCCCATCATACTCATCTATGCCATCTCACCTAAGTAGTAGAATGGGACTAGAGAAGCATGCCTACCCTCTCTGATATCATTGGGAGCCCTCAGCCCTCTCCAGCATTCCCTCTACATCTTAATCAATTTACCCTTTCACTTGCTAAGCCTGTTTTCTACTCATTTTAAAACATCAACTATCTCTTTTCCTTCACCTCTAGTCCCAAGTTGCTGAGAAAAGAGGAGCAGTCAGAAAAGAGCCACCTCATTTTGCCATCACTAAATCGCCAAATCATGGAGGCCTGTAACTGTAATCCTGCCTTCCCTCTTGAGTGAATATGAATAACCCTTTCTACCTTTTTTAGCCCTTTTCTAGCCAACTACTACAGTTGCCCACATGTTCACTGGGTTACCTACTCCTTCCTGTACCTAAGGACTTTACTCTTACTTCTCCCTTTTCTCTCTTCCACTGGCACCTTATGCCATTGGACTGTCATTGCTATCAGCATGCATGCATATTCTGATTTAAGCTTCCAGATTAAATGAATGTTCTTCAGGCTCCTTGCTCTCTCTCTCTGCTTCACTTTATAGCTACCTCTTCATAGCTTTCTACTCGGTTTAGTGAAAATATTTGGAACAGTTGTTTAGATACATTGTTTTCACTCACTGAACTCTTGTTCTCTTTTAAGTCATTTTTTTATTCCAATAAAACTGATAAATTAAGGCACAATCTGACCATAGCACAGTTAGTCTCAGCAAGGTGGTAGGGAAGAGTTAAGATTTGCCCTAACACCTCGCTGAAACTACCCATGTTATGGTCAGATTGTGCCCTGATTTAACAGTTTTATTAGAATAAATGTTCGATTTTAAAACAAAGACTAGAGCATACTGACTGTAATAGGCCTTCAGTACTTTTAAATGAAATAACAAATTGAAAAATGTGCTTTGATCATATTGGGTAGAGAATATACATCTTTATGATACTGCTTTGTTGAGATAGGAGATATTGGCTATGATTTTCCAAGCAATTTATTGTAGTGAAATATATTTACATGGGGCTGAGCCCTGGTGGCATAGTGGTTGTGCGCGGGACTGCGGCCCACTGGGATGGAGGTTCAATTCTAGCAGCGGCTACACAGGAACAAAAGCTGGGCCTCCTATACCCACCACCAGACAGCAGTGATGCCCCCCCAAAAAAACCCCCCAAAACAAAACAAAATATATTTTCATGGAAAATATGCATGTAAAGTCTGTAGAATTAATACCAAGTCTCTATTAAGTAGCTTAAGAAATAGAATATTAACAATAGCATTTATTGTCTTAGTGTGCTCCTTCTCCCTGTCATCTCCGTCCTCTAAGAATTTACTCTCTTGAATTTCTTATGTATTAGCCCTTTGTTTTTCATTATGGTTTTGCAAGATTATATGTATCTTAATGCATTGTTCAGTTCTATACATTTATGTGCAAATGCACTAATTGTATATGTATTCCTCAGCTTAACAGGAAATTTGAAATTTATCAGTTAGATTGCATGAAGATATTCTTTACATACTTGATGCATAGTAGTCTCCTATGTCAATACAATTTATTTTTACAATGAAAAATTTGTAAACTAATTAAAAGTGTGACTAGATTAAGTGCACAAATACTAAGTGTCCAGTTCAGTGAATTATCACAAAGTGAACATTAAAAACCAGTTCAAGAAACAGCATGAACAAAGCTCAAAGCACTACCTTTCAGGTCCCTAAGGGTTATTCCCAAAAGTAGCCACTGCTATTATTTCTGAGATTAGCTTTATCTATTTTTAACTTGATGTACATGAAATTGTGCAAAAGATATTCCTTTGAGTTTGATATTTTTGTTACATATAGAAAGTTCATCCTTGTTTCAGTTAGATGTAGTTTTCTCAGTTTGATATAGAATATTCTTTTGTGCAATGTGCACAAAATGTTTATCCATTTTATTGCTGGCAAGCCTTTGAATTGTTTCCAGTTTTCTGTTACTGTACATAGTACTGCTGTTAACCTCTTGTACATAATAAGCACATGCATCTATGTCTCTTGACTACATATCTAGAAGAGTAATTGCTCAGCCACAAAGTACATACACTCCATCTTATTTTTCATTCATTTGTTAACGAATTAACTGTGCTTTGGGACTGTTATTTGTCCTGTGTGAAAATGACCGTAATATACATTCAATAGAGTAGACACATAGGCATGAAATTGCTGGGTCATAGTAGCTGTGATTCTATTTTGTTAGATACTGTGAAATTCTAGAGTAATTTTCACAGTTTGCACATCAACTGAGTATACTTTCCTTGATTCACACTCTTGCCAGTAATTGTTATTGCCTTATTTAAAATCTTTATATAGAGGTGTACAATAGTTTATCGTGGTTTTAACTTGTATATCCCTATTTACCATTAAGATGACACATTTTATTATAGGCCATTTTGATTTAAATTAAAAAAACTTTTTTTTCTCATTCTCTAGTGTGGAGATGTATTTTCCTCAAAATGACTCTTGGATTGGTTTGGCACCTTTAAACATTCCTCGCTATGAATTTGGAATATGTGTTTTAGATCAAAAAGTGTACGTTATAGGTGGCATTGAAACTAACGTGCGTCCTGGCGTCACTATCAGAAAACATGAAAATTCAGTAGAATGCTGGAATCCTGATACAAATACGTGGACTTCTCTAGAGAGGATGAATGAGAGCCGAAGCACCCTTGGCGTGGTAGTGCTTGCAGGAGAACTTTATGCTTTAGGTGGCTATGATGGACAGTCTTATTTACAATCTGTAGAGAAGTATGTTCCCAAAATAAGAAAATGGCAACCTGTCGCACCCATGACTACCACAAGAAGTTGCTTTGCTGCAGCTGTGTTGGATGGAATGATATATGCCATTGGTGGGTATGGGCCTGCCCACATGAACAGGTATTTATCCGAATCACATTTTATACTTGGGTGGTAGAGTGGTTAGCCTTGTGCTGCGGACTAGGAAGCCCCACTCCTCTGGAGAGAGCCGGGACTTTCCTCCTGCAAAGAGTTCTGGCTCTGGAATGCATCCCTGTGAGTCAGGATCCACTGGATGGCAGCGATCATGTTTGTGTGTGGCTTTTTCAAAAAGGAGTAGCAGATGAGCCCCGATGGCTCAGTGGTTGTGTGCAGGGCTGCGGCCCACAGGGTTGATGGTTCAAATCCAGCAGCAGCTCTCCAGGAGCAAGACTGGGCTTCCTACTCGCCGTGGGGGTGAGGGAGAGAATAGCATTAGCAATGCTGAATTTTAAACAATTTGTTTTGTAAATGAACTTTCTTTTTTAAAATGTGATAGTAAATTGATAGGTGTTTTGGAAATGTATTATTATCTATCAGTATAATTATAATTGTTTTACTTGAGAATTTATACACCCTAAGAAACGAATCCCTCTTAGTAAAATGTATATTCATTTATTCACTGTAAATGGAATAGATTTTAAAATTCAAAACCCAGATAATAACATGGAGTTAGAAAAGTAATTTTGGGATGGTACTAGCTTGTTCCTACATTATTTTTTCTTCCTGGATTCTTCTGGAATGATATCGCCTGTTGGTGGGCATGGTCTAGTCCATCCCTTTAATAATCATCAGGTGTATCTGAGCTTCACTGTGGCTCTATGTGAGATTTGTGACTACTTGTATATGGAAAACTTATCATAGTCCTGATAGCAAGTTCATATACTAAAGACTTTATCTTTAGTAGTAATTAGAGTGGCCTGTGCCCTATTGCTTATGAGTATTTTGATAATTTTAATCTTATTTTAATCCAGGCATTTTTAATCTTGTGTCTTGCTGATTGAGAAAGTAATGACAACAGCATTTTCATCTATAAATTTTTATTTCTATTTAAGGTAAACTTTTTAATTGTCCTGTTGGTCTTAAAGGAAGAATTTTTTTATTCCCTTTTAAATTGCCCTATTTTAATTGCCCTGTTGGTCTTAAAGGAAGTATACTTAGGGTTTATCCCTGCATTTCTATTTTTTGAAAAGCTGCTGGCAAAAACTTAAAGATACCATATATACTTGAGTATAAGCTGAACCAATATCATCCAAGGCACCTACTTTGACCATAAAAGCTACGTTAAAAATTTGCTGGAAAATAGCTTATTGACAACTATATATGGTAAACAGTTAAATATAATTTTGAGGTTATGCCCTCGAAGTTTATTTTCTTGTATAGTTCATCAACTCTTCTTGTCTAATGATTCAGGCCTAATGTTTTTTTTTTTAATTATTATATGGCCTTTCAGAAACATTCCTGTATCTAGCCCAGAACAAGGTTAGCTCACTTACTTTTGTGCCTCTTCAGTGCTAAGCATAGTCCTAAAGGGCGTCCAGAGTTTTCTAGGGAAGCGTTTATAGAATTTGTGATTTGATCTAGGTTTCCATAATGCAAATTGAATATACCAAGGCTTCTCTAGAATGTAGACCTTACTTAAATGAATCACCTTGAAATACTTATAGATCAGCTAGGATCTGCAGGGATTTCTTTTAAAAAAACCCACCATGAATCTTTTTGTAAAAAAAAAAAAAAAGGAAAGAAAATTCTCTCATCTTTTCCCTTAATTATGTAGAAACTCCTTTTGTCTCTTTAGAAAACACTTATAGTCAATTTGTGGTTTTGAAAGTACTTTCAAAGTCAGACTTAATTGATTTTATTCCTACAAAATTCTAGTGAGGTCCTGTTCTATTTTGACAGAATGATAGGAAATAATTTATATAGGATTACACAAATGCAGAATGGTAGGCCTAAGGTTCATCTAGCTCTAAGTGTGTAGTAATAGTACTTTAAGTCTTTTGACTCTGAGTTCTATTACCTGCGTAATATATCTTGTTGTTTATAATGATATAATATGAAATAATGTGGTTATTGCTACACCCTATGTTCGAGCAAGTTGACTAGAGAAATCCAGTGACACTCATGAATGTGTAAGAAAGAGCTTTAACTCAAGAAGTAATTATGTATCCAAAAATCTCAGCTCAGTCCAACTCAAATCCTTAAATCTGATACATACATTGAGGCAGAATGCAAGAAGATTACAGGCTGAGGCTGCAGAACTGTGTGGATCTAAGGTCTGTGGAGACATGGCAAGGTTCCTGTAGCTCTGATGGTGGCCAGCAAGCAGGAAGGTCAAGGCAGAGCGTGTGGAGGAGGCATCCCTGGGTCCTCCCTTTGAGAAGGCCATGCCCACAAGAAGGCACCATTAGGCTGTGACCTGATTGATAGGTTGAATACCACCTCTACACTTTTTTATGTCTTCAAGTGGATGTGAAGTTGTGTAACTATCATACCCTCTCCACAAGGAAAATGTTTATTTTCTACAGTTTCATTGCATAGTCCAAACATTTGAGACAGACTGTTGTTTTATATCTCTCTCTGTGTGTATGTGTATATCTTCTTAAAATTATAGTGCATTTCTGGTTTCTAAATTCTCTAACATACTTTTAGTAGGAATGGCACAAGTAATATGAATTCTTTCTTTTATGATTATCTACAGTGTGGAGCGTTATGATCCAAGTAAGGACTCCTGGGAGATGGTTGCCCCCATGGCAGATAAAAGGATTCACTTTGGCGTGGGTGTCATGCTGGGCTTCATTTTTGTGGTGGGTGGACATAATGGTGTTTCACATTTGTCAAGCATTGAAAGATATGACCCTCATCAAAATCAGTGGACTGTGTGTAGGCCAATGAAAGAACCCAGAACAGGTAATAATTATTTATTATTTTCTGTTTGGGGAAATGATGGTCTTAGAAAATAACAGTAAAGCTATTACCCAGGAAAAAGCTTTTTTGTGTGTGATAAGCTTGAGAGACTAGATTAGATTTTAAACTGTAGATTTATTTACTGTGATCTTTTTTTAACTGTGGTTTTAATAAACCAGTGTGTGTTGTTTCTTGAAATTGGAAAAGTCATTGTGAGAAATACTGACGATGGAATTTACCTTAAACTCTTTTTTGCCCACATAATAGATAATTGTCTTTTGATACGGAGGGGGTAAAGCTTCAAAAAGTTAATGAAAAACAAATAGCATGAAAAGATAGTGGAAATTTTCCACACATGTTGATACTTCTCTTAAGTTACATGCATTCACACACACACACACACACACACACACACACACACATTCATACATGCGTACCCATCCTTAGATTGTTCCCTTTTTTTCTTTTTTAAATACTATCAGTATGTTCACTTTTAAATGTTCTTTCCTCTCCAGGGGATAAAGTTGCATTTAGCTCTTAATTATTACTGTAAGTTTCTAAGAGTCCCATAGAAGTAAAATTATGAAACAATGAGAGCATTTAAATGTAGTATAGGTTTTCTCTTTTTATATGTGATATATAGTGGAATTTCATATGGTTAAATATCACTGTGAAATACTTCAGTATATTTGAAAATCTAATTAAGTGAATGGTTTATAGGGAAAATGATATATTGATGAGAAAGCATTTGGAAAGATACATAGTTTTAATAGTTTTTTCCTCAATTGGGAGGGAGGAGGAAGCTTAGAGGTGAAGGAATATGCCAGCTCTTATAGTGAGACACCCCCACCCTTGCTATATTGTTTATATGATTAATGATACATTGTAGACATAGGAAATGCTTTTAGAAAACACTTTGGGAATAAGCCAGTTTTATGATTAATATGTGTCTTACCCCCTTTTTTTTAGGAGTGGGTGCTGCAGTAATTGATAACTACCTTTATGTAGTTGGTGGTCACTCAGGTTCCTCCTATCTCAACACCGTGCAGAAATATGACCCTATTGCGGACATGTGGCTGGACTCAGCTGGCATGATATACTGTCGCTGTAACTTTGGATTGACTGCACTTTGACACATGTGAACCTGGGAAGTAGTGTGATGGTGAAACTTGTGCCGCATGAAAAGATGACCAATTTCGAGAGATCCAAACGCTGCATTGCTTTCGTTAACTTGAAGTGACATGAAGATGCAAAATTTTGTTGGGTACTATGAATTGACAAGTAGCTTCGATTGCTCTTGATTATACAGTAAATCAATAATCAAAACAAAGAAAGACCTTGCCAATTAAATCGCCCACTTTTTTGGGGGGTGGGGGGTGGGGGGTGGGCATCACTCTCCTCCGGTGGTCTTGAGAGCTACCCAGGGCTCCTCCTGAGAGCCGCCGCTGGATTTGAACCGCCAAGCCCATGAGCCGCAGTCCCGCACTCAACCTCTTAGGCCACCGGGGCTCAGCCCTCACTTTTTTTTTTTAACCTGAGACTGGGATAACATAGTTTGTTTATAAGTGTATGTGTGGTAAAACCTTGCTGCTTTTTTGTTGTTTCTTTTCACCGTAGCACCCTCCTTTCCCCTTGATGTGTACCACAATTTACTCTGATGAGAGAGGCTTCGAGGACCGAGTGGATTGAGTGTCTGTACAATGCCTATTGGATGTAAATTCATAATGCTCCACACTGTTGTTTTTTTTTAAATCCACACTTTATTTAAACAAACAAAGGGCTGCTTTTTTATTTTTATTTTTTGGTACTTTTAAGGGTTTTTAAAAACATAACATCTAAAGTCATCTGGATTTTTTTCCAACTAAATGGGTTTAACCTGGGGATCAATGGTAATAAGTTTGCAAGAAAATTGCTTTTCTGACCGTGATATCTGGGTGCCTATTATAAGAAGTTATATATTTGCTGGTTTTGTCAATTTTAAGATGGTCAGGCTAATGCTGAATGAATTTTAATTAAGCATATAGGCCACAATAAGCATGGATATAAGAAGAGCTAATCATTGATTGTTTCATCGTTTGCTTTATTACTACTTAAGTGTTGTTGTGAATATTTGAGAAATGCTTAGTACCAGCCTCAGTGCATATTGATCCCCCCCGCATATCCTTAAAATTTAGTTTTTAAGGTTATTTTTTGCTTTTTCAAAGTGTTCAGATATAAAAATGGTGCTAACTGTAGGATCTATAGTAATGCTATAACCAATGTTTTTTTGTATGTTCGGTATAAAAAATATGCATGACTTCTTTTGGTAGTGTTTTCCATTCTTAATTAACTTGATTAATTTGTGCTTATTGAAAATGTTAGTGAATATACTGTTAATATTCAAAAATTATTTAAATGGTCAATCCTGACCCTTTTCATGGTTCCTGAAGATGCATTTTGGTCTTCTTTCTTCTATGCGATATATCACATATCCTTCTTAAAAATACATATATATGCATTAAATATAAAGCACTATAGGCAATTATGCATTACTTTGTACATTTCTAGGTAACTGAATATTTTACAATTACTGAGGAAAACTGGAACTCGATGTTTACTTGAGTAATGGTTCTAAATTTGGTTTCACTTTGACTAAAGAAATGATCTTTTAAAAAATGTTTGTTGTAGCCAAGGGACACCTTATTTGTGTATGTTAATTTATTTTATTTGAGCATGTTTTGCTAAATATTTGTTAGTCTAAACACCTTAGCTTACATTTTACTATGGTGTTGGTACTTGTATTTTTGGTACTCTTGCCATATTTTTTCTGTGATTTTTTAAAAACAGTCCTATGATTAGCTTTGTAGTTTCTGCAAAGCTAGTGTATGTTACTTTTCTCTCTCAGAAAAACTCACACTTCATTCTTAAGTGCCATAATTTCCTAAACAGTTAATTAAGCCATTTGTAGTTATAAACATAGGTTCATTTGTTATATATGTTATTTTTGGAAAACTCTTTGTAGGTGGGCAGTTTGCTGTTTTCCTTGTTCTTCCATCAGCTACCAGTGTAGATTTGAATATATGTTACAAAACTGTAAAACCGCCTTCGGTCATAAAAGTAGTGTCATGCTTTATGAATAGTTGCACAAATTATAAAACCTTGCAAGTGGTTTTTGTTCTTCTGATTTAAAGTTCAACAGGAACTACTAATAAAATCGACAGGCTGAATATTTTCTATCTTGCTTGTTTGAATAGCAATGATATATAGCAATAACTTTTTAATTTATTTAAATAAACCTGTTGAATAGAAACCAGGTGTAACTTATGATTGGCTTAGATTTTATCTAAAGAAAAGCAATTTAAAATAGATTTCAACACATGCTTAAGTTTTAAATTTCCAAACTCTTCTTTCTGTATATATCAGTGAAATTAACTGGACCCTGTTACTCTATTTTTAGCTCCCACCCTCTAAAAGGTAGAAGATTTTGAGACTATAGAAAATTCTTTAAATTTCTATAACAGCTCTATACTATATATAGATAGTATTTTAATAATGTTTTATTTGGTTACCACCCTTACTTTCAAATTAATATAAGATACATAATCAATTGATAAATTAGAACAAAAGTACATATTAATAATTATTTTTGAAAAATCTAAATTTCATAGCTTGATGAAAACTAAATGTGAAGTACCATGGACAATAGTGGGAACTTTATGCCAGAGAGCAAATTAAATAAAGTTGCAAGGAAAGAAGAATAGGTCATTCAAAATTTAGGAGGAAATTTATTTTCGGATTACTAAATGTACTGCACTGCTTATGACAAGCCGACAACTAATAACACGACAATAAGCCACCTTTTAAATTATATCAGAAATAGTATAATAAACACTTCGTTGGCAAGTTGTGAATTGAAAGCCAGATGTTTCTTATGTTCAAAGCGTTTACAGTATTTTGCTATAAATTCCCAGAGTTAAAGATTTTAGAACTAATTTTACTCAAACAAAGAAAGGAAGGCTGTTTAATGTTGCCCAGAAGCATTTTGGAAAAGAGTAGTAGTGGGCGATGGTATGAGTCTAATTGATTGTAAGATAATGGCTTTCTCTAATTATTATCTGAAAAATCTGTTAGAAGTCTCTTGCTATTTAATTTGTTGACTATATAGGACAAAAGTGATTTTCAGTGTAGTTCAAAGGATAGTTAATGTAAGTTCCATATGTTATTGTTGATATTACTTAAACATAAAGGACTACTAAAGTATAAGGAGTGGTATCCGGTGGTAGAAAATGGCACCGTAATTTGAAAGTTGAGAGTTTCAGATGTGGAGTATCTGCTGTGCATGTGAGACATTGTGCCCTGTGCTCAATGCCATGGGACTAGATGTAGAAATGTGAACACACTCTTCACTCTGAAAGTAAAGCATAGGGGGAGACTGATTTAAATGAGGATGATGATGATATGTGATTCTAATTCTTTATCTCCAGTAGCATATGAGGTGATTAGAAACCCATTTTACGTATAAATAATTCTTTAGTATTCATTAGCTTTTATTGGCATGAAAAAGAATCTTAACAAACCTAGTGTTTATAGAACTATAAAATTTACTGAATTTGGCAGTGTATTTTCTAGTAGAAAAACAAAATTATAGAAACTTAAACTCTCTCTGTATGTATGTATATTACCTAGAGTACCAAGGCTCTAGATAAGACTGAAGAAATTACAGTGTCTGTCCATGTAATACTGTTAATTTTAAGTTTTAGTGTTGGATTCCTGGTATTGTCACCTAAGTGCTCATTTTCAGGAAAATAAAATTCTACAATAAAATTACTGCTTCAGCTTCAGCAATCTTGTGATAACCTCTATAACCTCCATAATCTGAAAGCAAAAGATGTTATATGTCAAATTAACACCCCGTTCCACTTCATAACCTATATTTTCCTCTATTGTAACCAGCACTTTAATTAGATGTGATTGAATTAGATGGATTATTCTGTGCTTGGATATATATTGGATTTTCACTTACAGTATATTGATTCAGTGTTGATATGCATTTATTTGGAAAGTGAGAAATAGTAAGTTTTAAATAAAAAATAGGTTTACACATTTTCTTATTGGTGTGAATTTAGAATTAATAAAAATCCAGTTTACATCTCTGCAGAGAACAGTTGTTAACCTTTTGTCTTTTATATTTAACCGAGAGATAATTTATTGTTAATTTTGTCACGTTAAGTCTCATTTCCTTTAAAATACTAAGCAAAAAGTTCCAAGTTTGCCTTAAAATACAAGTGGAATTAAAGAACTGGATGATATTGCCTATATTTTTGCCTTATGAATTGTGCTGTATCATAAACCGGAGATGGTTTTGATTGTAACAGGATTCTGAAATTTTGTAGTTGTAGAGTACTAACGTGTACTCTTGTAAAGAATGTGATCTCGTGGATTAGATTAATGTTTAAGTGTTTTTGTATATGTATTTTACCTCTGAATACCTTTTTAGCATTAGGGCTTTATTTTTGTTTACATGGTCAAGTGGAATATAACTTGTTGAAGATTGTATTTTTTTTTTTTGTCCTTTATTTTGAAAGTGGAATATAACTTGTTGAAAAATGTATTTTTTTTTGTCCTTTATTTTGAAAGTTTATTGTTTATTGTTGCATACTTTTGTGGTAATGCTCTGTAATGATTAAGTTAAACTTCATCTAATATGAGATGTTTAAAATAAATACAGAAAATGTGATTTTTTTTTCATGTGTCATATGATAATTTTTTTAAACTGACTCAAGCTAACCTTGTCAGGCTCAGATCATTAGGTTTTCTTTGGTAGGTAGTTAATGTCCACGATAGGTGAAATGGATGTGTTATAGCTAGTTGGGTTTTTTTTTAAACACTTTATTCAGAGCTTTTACAGATATAATAACATTCGATAATTCAATTACATCAAGCAGTGATGTATATAATTACTACCATAGCCAGTTCTTTATATCTTCATTATTAGTGTACAAATGCATGTTTTAGGTTAAATCTTGCCACATGTTCAGACTTTATGAAAGAAACATTCCTTTCAACAGTCCAATCATTCAGGAAATGAGCGTGATGAAGTCCTAACTTTCAGTCACTTTAGATTCTCTGACTACCCTTCTATAGCCAAGATTTACTACTTGTTAGATACATACTATAAGAAATACTGTTTTGGGGGCTGAGCCCCGGTGGCGTAGTGGTTGTGCGCGGGACTGCAGTCCACTGGGATGGAGGTTCATTTCCCGCTCACAGGAGCAAAGGCTGGGCCTCCTACTCCCACCACCAGGGCAGTGATGCCAAAAAAAAAAAAAAAAAAGAAATACTGTTTTAAAACTTTTTCATTTAATATGTTTGGGAGATTATTCCATATCAGTTTATCTAGGGAGTATCCCTATTTTTCCCCTCAGTTCATTTTTCTTTTAATTTCATTTTGTCATTAAGAATATACATGGGAGATATCCCACCAATTCAGCAGTGTGCACATGCACTGTTTAATGACATTGGTTTCATTCTTCAGATTATACAATCATTCTCACTCTCCTTTCTGGAGTTCCTCCTCCTTTAACAAAACTTGCATCATAGAGTGGGTGACTAACCTTTTGAGTTGCCCTTATCAACTGAATATGGTTGAGGCATCACCA
Organism: Nesogale talazaci; assembly: GCA_004026705.1. Lineage (NCBI taxonomy): Eukaryota > Metazoa > Chordata > Mammalia > Afrosoricida > Tenrecidae > Nesogale > Nesogale talazaci. The sequence continues at coordinate 76,069 of PVJH01007521.1, read as the reverse complement.
CAACATGAGAAATTGTCTTAAAGGGTCGTGGCATTAGGAAGGTTGAGAACCACTGCTGTAGAATCTATGAGAAGTTGAAATTCTGTTGTGCATTTCACTCATGTTGATAAGGATTCTCTTAAGGAATTTTTGATGAAAATCTTCAGTCATTTTAGCTGGACACTGGTGGCAAAGCCAAGAAGGCAGTTGTTCATGGTGGCTGTTCACCATACATTCATATCCTCCTAGACCTGATTTCTTCCATTCCAAGTCAGCCATGGATGGCCATTTGCTAGCTTTAAGACCCCAGGCACTATGCAAGGAACACGGAGGTAGAAATAAAGCACTTACCTCATTATTCAATTGACTGGGATCGCTTCCAACACCCCCACCTCTGAATGGAATAAGTAAATCCCATGACATGTTTGCGGATTAGTCTCAGCAGCTGGTTGACTGAACTTCTGTCAATTCAACTTTTTACAAGTTTTCAACTTGCGGGCCATTGTACTTGGCTTTACAACCTGTCTTTAATGCAAAACTTTCAGCACTGCTAAGCTGCCTTTCTCCCTTTCACTCCATTAATGAACTTTGCTTTCTACTTGTTTGCTTTGTCCTTTCATATCAATGTAGGCCATATAATTTTGTTCTTTTATGATTAACTTATTTCAATTAGCATAATCAAGTGCCATCTATACTGTCCTTCTTTGTAATATACCATGACTTCTTTGTACCTCCATGGAACATTTGGCAGGTCATTATATAATATATATATATATATATATAATTTTATTGGGGGTTCATACCAATCATCACAATCCATATATCCATACATTGTATCAAATACATTTGTACATTTGTTGCCATGATCATTCTCAAAACATTTTCTTTTTACTTGAGCCCTTGGTATTCGCTCATTTTTCCCCTGCCTCTCCTACTCACCCTCCCTCTCAAACCCTTGATAATTTGTAAGTTATTTTTATTTTAATTATATCTAGCCAATGGCATAGAATTTCAAATAACTGAGAATAAGGAAATAAATGCATGGAGCACTTATTCAGATTGAGAAAAGTGTCTGAACACTGCTAAGAATAATACGGGTCAGGCTGAGCCCCGGTGACGCAGTGGTTGTGCGCGGGACTGCGGCCCACTGGGTTGGAGGTTCAAATCCAGCAGCAAGGCTGGGCCTCCTACTCCCACCACCAGAGGGCAGTGATGCCTAAAAAACAAAAATAAATAAAAGAATAATATGGGTTAGACACCAAGCAAAAATTTCACTAACACTAAGGCAAAACTATGTTTGCAGCACTAAGATAAGTCACACAAAACAATGAAAGTGGCAAACATTATTTGGTGTTAACCAACTTGTTGGTCTTAACCAAGTTGCTAATTACTAAGCAACCTCAAATGCCAGACTTAAATGACCATGACCTTGGGATAGCAGCCATCTGCTTCTCATTGTAGGGTGTTTCAGTTTTAAATTCAAAGGAGTGTTTCAGTTCTTTTCATCTGCAACTAGTGTATTTAAGGTGACTAACTTCCAGTGGGTTTTCCAAATCAGATACTTAACAGTATGGCCTCTGAAGAATGCTGTACATCTGGAAAAAGCCAAACTAAAATTCAGGTAACCTATAGGATGAGGCTTCACAACAATCTGTAAACACACTCACCTTTCTGTCTTTTTAATGACACATTACTTCTGTATGTTACTTTTTCTCATGAATGATACTCTATTTCACAGCTCATCGCAGCAAATCTGTCCTTCAGATTTTTTGAAATTCAGGTGGATTATATGTAATGTCATGTCTTGGCTCTCCTGGAGCTGTTCTAATTTTCCTCAGCTTCAACCTGAGCTTGCATATGAGCGATTGATGGTGTGTTCCACAATCAGCCTCGCCTTATTTTAGGTACTCCATTATCTTGTCCCACAGATGGAGTTAATTTGATTTCTGTGTGTTATGTCAGGAGAAGTCCAGGTGTGCAGTTGCTGTTTATGTTTAACCAAAGGTTTTGGTGATGAATAAATTGTTGATCTTCCCAAAAAAATTTTTGGAGGAGCATCACTGCCTCTGGTGGTCGTGGGAGCTACCCAGCGCTGCTCCTGAGAGCTGCTGCTGGATTTGAACCGCCAAGCCCACAGGCCGCAATCCCACACTCAACCACTTACACCACCGGGGCTCAGTTGATCTTGCCAAATTTTAGCATGTGATCTTCAGCTTTGTTTCTGTTACCAAGATGGTATTTTCCTTCTTTGTCTCCAACTTTTGCATTTCAATCACTAATAATTATCAGTGCATGTGGATTGCATGTTTGATCAAGGTCAGACTGAAGAAATTGATAGAATTCTGTGATTTCTTCCTTAGTTTCAGAGGTTGGTGTGTCAGTTTGAATAATCATGTTAAATGAATTTCTTTGTATACATATAGATATTAACCTATCACAACAATGTACTTCAAGAACTTGAAATATCCTTTTTGATGAATGCAATGCCAGTCCTCTTAAATTTGACACTCTCAGCATAGTAAACCATATGATTGCCTGGTTCAAAAGGGTCAATTTCAGTTCATGTCAGCACACTAATGCCTAGAATATTGTTCTGTATACATTCCATTGTATTCTGATGAAATATCCAATTTTTCTAAATTCATACCTCTATACTAATAGATGTTTGCAGCTGTTCCTTTCCATGTTGAGTTGTGCCCCATGAACCCATGGAAGGCCTGAGCGTTTGACTTCATGCGTGCCATTATGGTTGAGTACTCTCAGAAGGCAGCTCTTCCTCAGTCCAGTGTTGAATGCCTTCCAACTCCAGGGACTCATTTGGCAGTATTTCTTATAAAGTTTTGGTGCTGGTCATGAGGTTTTTAGGTTCTGACAATGTTCTGCACTATTCATAAGGTTTTCAGTGACTGATTCCTAAGAAGTGGCCAATCTGTTCCTACTTTGTAAGCTGTTCTTGGTCTGGAAGTTCTGCTGAAATCTGTTTACTCAGGGTGGCACTGCTGATTTTGATAAACCAGTGACACACTTTCTAGCTATCATAAAAACATATAAGCCACCACAGTACAACTGACAGACAAGTTGTGGCAGTTTCTCATAGATGTTTGGTTTATTTCTGATCTCTCGACTGTTCAACGCTATTTCATTGCTCTATCAGGCTGTTTTGATCACAGTAACTTTTGAATATGGTTTCAAGTAAAGAATTGTAAACGCTTTTAGTCTTGTTCTCTTTTAACATTGTTTTGGCCATTTGTGACTTCTTGTCAGATAATATAAAATTGAAGATATCTTTCTATTTGGAAAATAGAACAGTTAGAATTTTTATTGGGATTACATTGAATCTGTAGATAGTTTTTGATAGTATTGACATCTTAATAATATTGTTGGCTGAGCCCCAGTGGCACAGTGGTTGTGTGCCGGACTGTTGCCCACAGGGCTGACGGTTCAAATCCAGCAGCAGCTCTCCAGAAGCAAGGCTGGGCTTCCTACTCCCCCCCGGGCAATGATGCCACAAAAGAAAAAAAAATAATATTGTCTTTCAATCTATGAACAGTAAACATCTTTCCATTTAAGTCTTAATTTCCCTGTAACAGTATTTTATAGTTTTCCTTTTATAAGCCCTTCAAGTCTCTGATTATATTTATGGCTAGGTATTTTATTTACATAGATGTTATTATAAATGGAATTGTTTGCATAGTTCTAATTCCCTTCAGCTTTCTGATTTATTGAAATCCAACTGATTTTTGTTGACCCTGTAACTTTGCTAAATGCTATCAGCTCTGGAGGTTTTCTTGTGAAACCTTTTCTACTATAGGATGATATGATTGAAAATTGGATAATTTTACTAATCATTATTCAATCTGGATAACCCTTTGCTTCTCCTGTCTTATTGCTCTATCTGGCACTTCTGATACAAGGAGGTTTAATCCATTCTTGGATGGATTAAGGCTCTGCTGAGTCCCCTCTGACCACAGGCCATAATGTGAATAGTCTTGTTATGATGCAGAATGCACTGGAGAGTGTACTATTGTAGATACAATTAGGGTAAATCGAACACTTTATCATTTGATCTCCCTTTGATCCATTTTAAATTTGTTCTAGTTTTTAATATTTTCTGCTTTCTTTTTGATTGAGATTTCTGTCTCTTTTACTTTGTTATTATTGTTTAGTGTCTTTTTAAAATGTTTTTTGAAGCATATGAAATCCAGGATAGGTATATCTGTAGAGACAGTGCGTTAGTTCAGTTAGTCTAGGGAAACAACTTCATAAACACACACATGTATATAAGGGAGAGGTTTAAATACAAGAGGAATGGAACATTGAGAAAGCATTCCAACCCAGTCCAGTCCAAGCCCACAAGTTCAACATTAGCTCATATGTCTGATACCAGTCTATAAAGTCTTTTTCAGATTCACAGGCACATGCAATGACGTCAAAGGCAAGACAATCACTGGCCAGTGGGTAGAAAGTCTTTGGATCCAGTGGCATTGTAAGCATCCCAGCAGTGGCCAGGCTCAGGGTATGACCACAAGGCTTCTCCTCTGGGATATTTCACAGGGAGCCAGCTTTGTGTCTTGTCAGTAGAACATCTCCAAGGGACTGAATCGTGAATCTCTCACCTCCAAGGGGGAAATCAGGCCAGATTTCCCCGAATTCTCAGGAGAAAGTCAGGTTCACACAGAAGTCTCATTGCCCATCTCCAGATTGACAGGCTAGACTCACCTCTACACCGTTAATCCTCAAATTGACACTAGATTAGGTGACTGCCACAAGACAGTAACTGGATCAATGTTCGGAGAGATTGGGGAAATGACAACCTAATAACAATGAGTACAAGAACATCGTTATTTTATGATGGAGAACATTACAAATCATTTCCCTGGGGGCATAAGGTAGTTCTAGCGATGGTGTCATTAATTTAGCCAATGGTATAAAAAGTAAAATACTCTTGAGAAAAGTAAAATACAAGTATAAGCTGGCCACAAACTACATTTCATTAATTGTCGACGTACACATATTTAACTCTTAATGACTGGACAATGGGGCAGAACTTTCAGTAACATTCATTCCCAATGGCAGAGCCACACCTACCAGATTAATGCATGCCATAATAAGCAAGGAGGCCATTAAAAAAGTACAAGGTAGTGTCGGGCCACCAATCATTGGGCACCCTCGAGGCAAGAGATTATTAAAAAATCATTTTATTGAGTGCTTGACAACTCTTACTACATATATCCATCCTTTGTGTCAAGCACATTTGTATATTTGTTGCCATCATTCTCAAATATTTTCTTTCTATTTAAGCCCTTAGTATCAGCTCAATTTCCCCCTCCCTCACAAACCCTTGATAATTTATAAATTATTTTTTCATGTCTTACATGGACCCTTCACCCACTTTTCTGTTGTTTATCCCCCAGGGAGTGGGTTATATGTAAATCATTGTGATCAGTTCCCCCTTCTCCCCCACCTTCCCCTTACCATCCTGGTATCTCTGGTCTCATTATTGATTCTGAGGGGTTTATCTGTCCTGGATTCCCCGTGTTTCCAGTTCTTAACTGTACTAGTGTACATCCTCTGGTCTGATCTGATTTGTAAGATAGAATTGGGATCATGGTAATGGGGGGCAGAGAAACATTCAAGAACTAGAGGAAAATTGTAACTTTCCTTGGTACTATCCTGCACCCTGACTGTCTCGTCTCCTCCTGGTGTAAGGGGATGTCCAGTTAAAGCAAGGGATCTTAACCAGAGCCCAACAGACTGCCAAGTCCATACCCTTGTGATAGCAGTCATCTGCTTCATCTCCCACTAGGAAGTTTCAGCCATAAGACCAAGGGCCACAGGTGAGTTGGAGATAAAGCCCAGTTCACTTGGTGTTGTTTCTACATTGAGTCTTGTGGTGTGACCCATGAAGAATGTGGTGTGCCTCAAAAGGGCAGAGTTGATTTCATATCCTTGTTTCTTTTTGACTTGGAAATTAGCTACTGAGAACTGATGTGGAGGCTATGCTATCCTAAAATTCTGACAATTCAGATGGGAAATCTGCTATTTCATTACTTTTTTTTTTTTTTTTTTTAGGCATCACTGCCCTGGTGGTGGGATTAGGAGGCTCAGTCTTTGCTCCTGTGAGCGGGAATTGAACCTCCGTCCCAGTGGGCCGCAGTCCTGCGCACAACCACTATGCCACCGGGGCTCAGCCTTCATTACCTTTTGATGGATGAAAATATTAATCCTGAATCAGATTTTCTGGAATTCCCCAAGGGGAAAGGAATCGAACTCTTCTCAAAAGAAGATATGAGGGCTGAGCCCTGGTGGCGTAGTGGGTGTGCGTGGGACTGCGGCTCACTGGGATGGAGGTTCAATTCCAGCAGTGGGGCTGGGCCTCCTACTCCCACCACCGGAGAGCAGTGATGCTCCCCCCTCCCCCCCCCCCAAAAAAAAAAAGAAGAAGTGAAGGAAATGGGGGTGGGGTGGGGTTGATTCTAGAAACTCAGGAAACTTTCAAGAAAGGAACTAAAGAAATCCCAGGAGCTGGTCTGCAATTAGAATTTGGGCTTGCAGTGGTGATTGGAAGAAAGATATCGAAGCCAGTATTATCAGAAGAACCACCACCTTAAGTTTTTGCCAAGTTATGTGTGTGAAAGAAAGAACAGGAAAAACTATATTTCCCTCGAATCTGAAGTTGGTTAGCAACTCATGGACAAAAAGTTCCGTTCTTTTACAGAGGGGGAAGTTTCTGCCATCTAGTGGTCCTAGAGCAAACTGCAGGGATTGGGACAAATGTTCAGTTGCTTCATAAGTTTGTTCCAGTAAGAAAGAGCAGCCCACCAGGAAACTCTCATCTTCAAATCTCTTGAATCTTTTCAGGCATAGAGAATATTAAAATTATTACTTTTATTGTAGTAAACTTTTCAATAGGTTTTGAAATTTCTGGCATTTTAAAATGATAGAATTTATATATCACATAGAAATGAAGGTGGTAATATTTGTAGGGCAGAAGTCGAAGGAAGTAGACTTCATAATTGTCCTTGAAATCACAAGCTGGATAACCTCAAGTGCCTTCCTTCTACCAACCTGCCGCAGGAAGGCCTGCCAGCCACTGAAAAGCCGGTTTAAAGACCTCCCTGCTGTTTTGAGCCATCAGATCCTCTGCTACTTAGTATTTTCCTCTGGACAGTCATTATGGATTTGATCACAGACAAGCACATATCCAAAACAGAAATTCCTATTCAACTAGAAAGTCATATATACTCAGTAAATATGTATTCAACGAATGCTGCCAAGAACTCTAACAGTCATTTGTTCTAGGTGTCAGTCCCATATCAGGTTTAACTTGCATAGACAAAGATTCCGCCCCCCCCCCCCCCAATCTCTTCTTGATGCGAGGCCAGCTCTCCTGTAGTCCCCTCTTGCTCATCGCTCCACTTCTCTCCCTTCCTCTCCACCCCTTTACTTTGTCGTCAAATTCCCACTGCAGCCCTGGGAGTGTAGAGGGTACACTGTACGCTGTGATCGGCATGGTTGGCAGAGTGACGTCGCCAGCAGCTCCGTAGGAGGAAGACTGGGCTTTCCGCTCACCTCACAGCTAGTCTCGGGAACCCACCGAGGGTCACTGTGACTCAGCACTGACTCAATGACAGTGAGTTTGGTTTTGGTTTGGAAGTTCTCATGTATTGGGTCATCAGCATGATTTATTGTGCCTGCTCTCCTCATCTTTGCAGACTTCCTCAGCCAACTTTTCCCCACCCTAAAGAGCAAGCTAATTATGATGAATATTTAATTTCTTCATAAATTTCTGTGTTAACAAGACCATACGCTATGTCTTTGATTCTGTCTCTTTCAGGACAATTATACCACGGAGAGCTGGCTGCTTGGTAGGCTAGTAGCATTGAGATGCAGATATGAAAATAAGGATACAAGAATTGAGATGTGGGTAGGGAAGCATAAAAGAATGACATGCTTTGCAAAATGATTTTGAAGGTTGGAAAACGTGAAACTTTCTGAAGGCAAATGTATAGATAGGAAAGAAAAGTCTGGACAGGTGGCTGCAGTGCTTTGGTTTGGTTTATCAGTCTCACTTGCCCCGTAGAGCTTTCTCATGCTGATAATTTCTGTCATCACTAGCAGGGCCTCAGGAATAGATCATTTTTTTCAAAATCATAACTCCTTGATTCTTCACTTTTTGTCAACACTACTGAATGATGATGGATTTTTCAAGAAGGTTTTAGCAGCAAGACAATGGTTATTAATGAATACAGAAATAGGTATTTTCTTTAATGCTTTTAAAATTTTGTTTTGCAATAAGCACAAAGCTTCACAGAACACAAAGGGAAAACAAGACTGTATTGAAAATACAGCAAGTATCACCTTCCCAACACAATCGCTAAAGACAAAGCAGGGGCAAAAGCAAATATGGCAAAGAAAGATGATGGTGTCTAGCTATCAAAAGATAGAGTGTCTGGGGTCTTAAACGCTTGAGGACAAAGAAGCGGCCATCTAGCAGAGAAACAAAGTCCACATGCAAGAAGCACAGCAGCCTGGATGATCACGAGGTGTTGAGGGATCAGCTATCAGGCATCAAAGAACAATCAATCATATTGTTGTGAATGAGGGGGAATGCAGAGTGGGGACCGAAAACCCATCTGTAGGCAACTGGACATGTCCTCACAGAAGGCTTTAGGGAAGAGGATGAGCCAGTCAGGTGCAGTGTAGCAATGATGAAACATACAGTGTTTCTCTAGTTCTTAAATGCTTCCTCCTGCCCCACTGTCATGATCCTAATTCTACCTTACAAATCTGCCTGAACTGGAGGATGTACACTGGTACAGATAAGAACCGGAAACACAGAGAATCCAAGACAGAAGAACCCCTCAGGACCAGTGTGGAGAGAAGGGTGACAATGGGATGGGGGAGGGGGAGGGAGTAGAAAGGGAGAACAGATTGCAGGGACATAAAACCTCCTCCCTGGAGGATGGACAGTGGAGTGAAGAGAGAAATCAAATGGTGTAAGATGTGACAATACTAATAATTTATAAATTATCAAGGGTTCATGGGGGGAGGAAGTGGGGAGGGAGGGGAAAATGAGTGGATACCAGGGGCTCAAGCAGAAGGCAAATGTTTTGAGAACCATGAGGGAAACAATGTACAAAGGCCTTTTAAAGATATTCATGTCCCCTAATTCTTTTCCCCTAACACAGAGCAGCTTCTGCAAAGGTCCTTTGTGCTACAGAGAATTTATTGTGCCCTCACTTTCACATCTTGTGAATAATCAAGTTCAGTTCATTCCCTTTGACTGTTTTTCTTACTTACTGTCAGTTTGGTCAACATATTTCTTTCAGCACACTGGTGTGTTTGTGTGTGTGTGTGTGTGTGTGTATTTAGTTTGTTTTAGTAGTACTGCAGTGTTTCAGCTGATGTGTAGGGAGGGAAATTCATCATAGAGAAAGCTATCATCACTTGAACCTGATAATTAAAAAAAAATATATAGCAAAAACATACTTTAAAAAGTCTGAGTACCTATTACTTTCTTATTAGTGATATCAAAAGGATTATTTATGATTTTACAGATGAAAAAGTATCAAATTTCATTCACAACCTCCTTAGATTTTAGTAGTAAAATGGGATTTTGATTATTACTCTAGGGTCTGAGCCCCAGTGGGATAGTGTTTGTATGTGGGACTGCAGCCCACTGGGCTGGCAGTTCAAATCCTGCAGCAGCTCTTCAGGAGCAAGACTGGGCCTCCAACTCCCACCAGAGGGCAGTGATGCCCCCTCCAAAAGAAAATTACTCTATAGCAAGCAATTTATAAGATTAAAATAAATCTTGGTATAGTATTTAATACTGTTAAGTTACAGTATTTCTCAAACCAGTCAAGTGTCCTTCAAATCAGTGCAGTTTCCCCCAGGAAACATATTTGGAGACATTTCCATTGTGAAGATGCAGGGAAGACCGTGGCTGGGATTTAGTGGGAAGAGGCTGGGATAGTGCTAAACAGTGCATAGGGCTTCCCATCTCTACTCCTAATGAAGAATTATCCAGTCCAGAATATCAGCTGTATAAAGATGGAGATATTCTGCGTAAATTCTCTTGGAAAGAGCAAACCAAAAGCCAACATATATTAGTTTGAAGGTACACAGAAGACATTTTCTCATTTATTCCTCTAGTTCTGGTGTGTATCTTCTAACTGGTAAGCATATTGGGTGTGGAATCCATTTGCTAAAATTTCTTTACGTTTTTCAGTCTAATTAACTAGTAGTGGTAATTACTTCAGATAACTGTGGTAATTACTTTGGATACTTCGGCTATCAAAAGATATGTCAAAAACATATCTGACCTGATGATCATTAAGTCAACATAAGACTGAAGTACAAATAAATGAGAAAAAAACCTTCCTGTTCTTACAAGATTTATATATATACACACATATACATATATATATTCACATGGCTGTGAGTTGAGAAGTCAAGAGGTAAATTGTTGTAACCACATCGTTAAAATGTATGTTTATATTGGACATTGGTTTTTTTTGTTGTTGTTGTTGATGTTATTAATGTTCTATTTTCTTTGGTTGCTTCATTTTAGAATGCCTTTTTGGGGTACATACTGTTTTCTCTGCAGGTCTATTGAGATAAAATAGGCTGGATGAACAGTCTGGAGGCGAAAATAATGGGACTGATGGTTCAGGGGGACATGGGAGAAGATGAGGAGGGGTAAAGGAGGTGGTGTTGACTGGCCTAAAGATAAGGGAACAACAAGTGATTCAAAATCATTGACAAGGTGAGTGTGTGACGTCCAATAGGAATTGATCAAGAGAAATGCAACAGAGAAAAAATACTGAAACACAAAAGGAGGTGGAGCACGATAGTGGGACAAGAGGAAGTATAATGAAATAGAGAAATGAACTGGGGAGCAAAGGGCATTTACAGAAGTTCAAATACAGGCATGTAAATAGGTGCATATATTTATATATGACGATGGCGGAATAGATCAACATGCATATACTTATAGTGTTAGTATTAGGACAGCAGATAGGCATTGGACCCCCACTCAAGTACTTCCTCAGTGCAGGAATATTTTGTTCTATTAAATTGGCATTCCATGATGCGCACCCTCTCGAGGAGATGAGCCAGTTAAGGTACACTGAAAACAAATGTGTGCATAAGCAAGTGTGGTGAAGAAAGCTAATGTGCCTGGCTATCAAAAGATATGTTAAAAAAAAAAAGATATAGCATCGGGGGTCTTAAAGACTTGAAAGTAAACAAGCAGCCATCCAGCTCAGAGGCAACAGAGCCCACATGGAAGAAGCACAGCAGTCTGTGGGCCTGCGAGGTGTCAAAGGGATCAGTGGTCAGGTTTCAAGAGCTAAAAATCCTAACATTGTACTTTCGCTTTCTTCATATGATCGCTGATGACAATATGTGCATGAGCAAATGTAGTGAAGAAAGCTGATGGTGCCCGGCTGTCAAAAAGAGATAGCGTCTGGGGTCTTAAAGGCTTGAAAGTAAGCAAACGACCATCCAGCACAGAAGCAATGAAGCCCACATGGAAGAAGCACACCAGCCTGTGCGACCATCAGGTATTAAAGGGATCCAGTATCAGACATCAAAGAACTAAAAATTATATCATTATAAAAGAGGGGGAGTGCAGATTGGGGACCCAAAGTCCAGCAATAAGTGAAGCAACATCCTCTTACACAGGGGTTGCAGCAAGGAGATGAGCCAGTTAACGTACAGTGTAGTAACAATGAATTATACAACTTTCCTCTAGTTCTTAAATGCTTCCTCTCACAATCATGATCCCAAATCTACCAGACAAAGAAACATGGGGAATTTAAGATGGATCATCCCTCAGGACCAGTGGTGGGAGGGTGGAGGGATGGTAGAATAGAAAGGGGGAACCGATATCAGGGATCTACATGTAACTTCCCCTCAGGGGTTCAGACAACAGAGAAGTGATCAAAAGGACACATTGGACAGTGTACGATATGAAAAGGTAATAACAATTTGTAAATTATTAAGGGCTCACGGGGAAGGAGAAGTGGGGAGGGAAGCAAAATAGGGGGAGCTGGTACTGGGGGCCTAACTGGAGGGAGGATGTTTTGAGAGTGATGATGGCAACAAGTGTGCAAATGTGGCCTGCATACAATTGATGTATGTATGGATCGTGATAGTTGTATGAGCCCCCAACAAAATGATTTATTAAAAAAAAAAAAAGAGGGGAAAAGAGGAGCTTATACCAAGGGCTCAAGTAGAAAATATTTGGATATTAAGATGGCAACATGTGTACAAATATGCTTGGTACAAAAAATGTATTGAATGTTTCAAGAGCTGTTAGAGCCCCCAATAAAATTATTGGGAAAAGATGTCTCACGCACCCACTGCCATGGAGCAGATTCTGACTTCTCACCACCCCGCCAGATGGGAAGGATAGAATAGCACTTGCGGCTTTCTGAGAATGCTGACTCGCAGGTGGGGAAAGCAAGCCTGACCGTCTCTGACCTTTGACTAGCAGCCATATGTGTTACTCACTAGGCTGCTAGGGCTCCATAAAATATAGTAATTGAGACAAATGCAACACATAGCTAGTGAGCATTTGTTGTATTATGAGTCTCTGGGAGGGCACTTTACAAAAATCAGTGCCCTAGAGTCATTACTGATTAAAAAAGACTTGCCTAAATAATATCAAAAATCGAGACCTTCCTGTGCATGAGATAGAAAACAACGTTTTATTAGTAGCACATGTGATCCAGATTTTAACAAACATCTTACTCCTCACAACAACCCTGTGAGGTAGGTTGACCATTGTTCTGTACCTAACGAGTATTAGTCCAAAGAAAGTGCAAATGCTAAGCAGTGATTCTTCACAGAGAATTACCTTTACTAAGGACACAGTTTATGTATACTTCCGTCTTGTATACTTTGGATCATGCAATAAGATGGTCACATTCAATGACACAGAACTCAAAACGTAAGCTACCAAGTTGATTCTGTCTCGTAGAGGCCCTAGAAGACCGAGTCTAACTGTCCCTGCGGCTCTCCAAGACTGTCCCTCTGGACAGCAACATGGCCTCCTCTTTCTTCCAACACACAATCCACCATGCCAACTCTGACTTCAATACACCTGAGACATCATGTCAATACATTGTGTGGATATTTTGTAAAATAAGTCAATTTTTACATAAAATTTTCATAGTAACTTACTCAGTGATATTACACACACATATCTATTCTACCTATTCCTCAGTAAGTTATCTGAATGTGGCACCAAAAGAATGTCAGATTTAATTTTCTGAGTTAAACTTCAGCAATTTGGTATATGGCAGTGAACTGCATTGTCACATAAAAGTCTCCTATTGCATTTAACCTCAACCCCCAAACTAAGGCAGACCACTCATGAAAATGTAAACACTAACATAGAGGCTGATCAGTTTCAAAACATTCTCCCTTGAGAATCTTACTTGTTCTTCTGAAAGGAAGAGATATATCAGGGTGTATATAAAGAAACATAATAGTCTGACATCTATAAAATTTTGGTGACTTACAAGGGTTAAGTAAAAAAGTATTGCAAAAATAATAGAAACCTATTTTAAACAAAAATATCAAGATGTAAAATTACTGTTTAGGTATACACCCTCCATTGTAGGTCTGTACAATGATGGGGTGTTGCCACCTCTTTCACTTTTCCCCAAGGAATTCCCAGCTCCTTAATATACACATCAAATGGCAGTTTAAGTACCCTCAAGGGATTCAAGTATTCCTTTTAAATGTTGAGTTTGGGGATGGGATAAGGTTTCTCACAAATTCTCCTTGGGCAGATTTTGTAACCCTTGAAGAATAAGGTACATTGATATAATGGGGAAAAAGTTCCTTGTTGCATTTTTCTAGTGTTTTTATCAATACAATTTATAACTTATAACTTAAAACTTCTTTATAATAAACCTGTGACTATCTGGTGTCTTTCAGGAAAAACTTATAAAAGATTAAGCCCTTTTGAAGTACCCAAACCCCACGCCTCTACAACAACTTTCTATGTTGACCTGCCTCCAATGTAACTGGCCGAGGAGGCCCTCTCAGAAGCCACTGTTTGGATTACACTTCTTTTTCTAGCAGACACCCTGACAAAAATATAACAGCTGTAAGAGAGAACTTGTCTGCAGCTATCCATTGATCACAGAGACAAGTTTGCTTTGGAATAAAACCTTGGAAAGCCGGTAACAGCACTGGTAAACTCACCCTAGTGTACTGCAAATCAGAACTTCACGTTATCAATTTATCACTCATAAGAGAGGCAACAGATGCCATGCCCAAATTTTAAGTATTTTTTTCTGTCAATAAAAGATTTTTATGGAAAAGGAATATACCCAAACATTCATTTTGCTCTTACATATACAAAGTACATTTCTAACATTAGCAAATATTCAGTTACTCTTCTTTGAATTGATTTATGTACAAAACACTTGAAAAACAATTTTCATTAAGATTTAGTGATGAGCTCAATGTTTGGGATAATTAATTTATCTGAAACAATAACTTTAACTTTGGAAGCTAAATTAATACTTAAAATCCACCAGGAGGTTTATAATACTTTTAAGCAACTGGCTAAGGAAATATTCCATTATTAATAAATAATTCTAGCCCAGAAAAAAGCACCCACCTATGTATTGTCAAAAATTGTCAAATCAATGGTAAAATAAATTAATCCTTCTGCACAATGTACATTCAAACCCATATGAGATCCAATAGTGCACTTTGGATTATCGTGAGGTAAGGCAAAGCAATAGATATATTTTGAACTGTTAAGTTTATATAAAATGAAATATTGACTTCTATCTAGTTTTTATTTGGATATCCAAAAGGAAAACTTTATAATTTAAAGGACAAAGTATACTCTTGGATGATAGAATTATACAAACTCTTGACACAGCAATCCAAATGTTTGAGGAACATATAAATAAAAAATACAAAATCTACAAGATATATTTTATTTCAACATAAAATGATTGTATAAAAATAACCCAGGAAATATAAAAAGAAATACAAACAGTTTGCATAGATCTCCTATAGAAAACATTTACCTGGGGAAAAACACCTCTGAAACTAGTATAGTTGAATTATTTCCTTGGATACCAAGTATACCACAAACAAGCCCTTAATCTGGGGAGCATGGGCAGGAGGGAAACAATGTAATTTAGCATCAGTCTATATTTATTTCTCTGTTGCTCGAATATAAACCAATGATGACAAGAGAAGAAACTCTGGGGGTTTATTTAACAAAATTAAATTCACATTTCTGAGGCCATCATAGTGCATCCAGTGTCCATCAATCTGGAAAGCTGCAGAATAATGATGTTCCTCTTTGTTAAATAATGTGGCACCTTCCAATAAGTACCTGCAAAGTAAATTACAAAGTATAGCAAAAATGTTTAATACTTCATTTTTTTCATCATCTAATATATTATAATAATACATAAACTGGGCAACCTTGTCGTTTACAATGCACAAAAACAGCATTCTGAAAAATCTAATTTTGCTTTCTCCTATTGCTCTTGATTTTCAACTGATTTACTAAGCAAGTGAAGCTTTAATAATGGCTTAGTAAAGACTAATTACTCACACGCTGAACTTTGGGGAAATAATGTGAAGGGCTACTTTTCCATAAATTGCATTCACTTATTCAATGAGAAAAACAAATTGTCAGGAACAACATTTTTTTTTTTTGCATCACTGAGGAACAACATTATAAGAAGTACTTAACCTTATTATTTTATATTAACATCTAACTGTAGTTAATACTTCATTCTTAAGATAAATATTCCTTAAGTTCTTAACAAGGAATTTTAAACACTGAGATGATTTGCATTCTATTTTAAAAACATATCATTTTAACTCATGTACTATAATTGATAATTTAGAGCAAAATGCTCCAGATTTTTTTTTTTCTTTTAGGCATCACTGCCCTCAGGTGGTGGGAGTAGGAGGCCCAGCCTTTGCTCCTGGGAGCTGGAATTGAACCTCCATCCCAGTGGGCCGCAGTCCCGCGCACAACCACTACGCCACCGGGGCTCAGCCCAGATTTTTTTTTAAAATGTGTTTTAAGTCAAAGTTTACATTGTAAATCAGGTTCTATTGTAACAGCTTTTATACAAATTGCCCCATGCTATTGGTTACAATTTTTATGTGTTAGCAGTCTCTTTATTTCTACTATATATGTTCTGCTGCCACTTATCTAACTTACCTTCCTCTTCTCACTTTTGCTTTTGAATAAATGTTGACCATTTATAGTTCATTTTTAAAAAAATCATTTTACTGGGGGCTCGTACCACTCTTACCACAATCCACCCATGCATCCATTGTGTCAAGCACATTTGTACATTTGCTGCCATCATCATTTTCAAAACCTTTGCTTTCTACTTGAGCCCTTGGTATCAGCTCATTTTTTACCCTTCCTCTCCTCTCCCCCTCCCTCATGAACCTTTGATAATTTTAGTTCATATCTTAAGAAAGTATATTACTCATAGATTCTACTATTTATTTGATTAGCAAATTTATTCCTTGGATTTGAAAGGTTTCTTACCAAAAAAATAGCTTCAATTCCATGTTCAAAAGTTACTTAGGGTGTCCAATCTGGGGGTGCAGAGCATATGCTTTGCAGGTATGAGGCCCTGGGTTGGGTCCCCGGCATCTCCAGACTGAGTTTTATCTACCCACCATCAAAAGTTACTTAGGGAAATAGCCTTGGAGTTTGTTCTAGTCTCTATTGGTCTAGTAAGTGATTTTAGGAATCTGAATTTTGTTCTGAATTTTTCTTTCATTCTATTCAGGACCTTCTGTTGTGGCCCTGATCAGAACACTCAATAGTGGTAACTAGTTGTTTTGGACTCAGGTTAGAAGTAGCTGTGGTTCATGTGGGCTATTAGTCCTATGGATTAGTTCCTTCTTTGAGTTGCTACGCCAATTGACTAGGTTGACTTCAATGACTATGATTTTAAGACCTTTAACCCAGTATACCAATCCCAAGAATTGTCTGGATCTATCTAGGAAACCTCTGTAACTATTCACACCCTATATATATATGGTTTAAGTATGTGTACATACATACATGTGGTTTATTCATGTTGTAAGATGTTTCACAAACTCATTATTCTTTAGAGTTGCATAGTATTCCATTGTATATACCCAGAAGCTTCAATGTCTAGCAAAATTCTGTTATCTTTCAATTTAATTTTTTCCAAGAGCTTTTTGAACCCCCTTTGGATGTACCACAGATTCTGCCTTCACTCATTGACGGACACTTAGTTGTTTCTATCTTTTTGCTACAGTGAATAATGCAGTGTTGAATATAAGTGTGTGTATATTTATCATTTGTATCATTGCTCTTATATTTATAGAATATGTGAGATATCTAGAAGTGGTTTTGCTATATACATACACATACATACATATGGAAGTAAGTTTGATTTTGATTTATACATCGTTTGATTTCTTGACTGCTACTTCCATGAGCACTTATAATGGATACAAGTGAGATGAAATCCTTGACAACTTCAATCTTTTCTCCATTTACCTCCAAGTTTGTCATACTAGGTTGACTTGTGTGTTGCTGTGCTGCTGGAAGCTCTGTCACTGGTATGTCAAATACCATGAAGGTCACTTAAAGTGAACAGGTTTCAGCAGAATTTGCAGGCTAAAAACAGACTAGGCTATGAAGAAGAAATAGGTTGTCTACTTCTGAAGAATTAGACACTGAAAACTTTATGGACAGAATCTTTTCATGTGTTTTTTGAATACCCAAATGTGCCTCATTCATTAAATATCTGTGTATTCTCTTTACCCATTTTTCAAAAATTGGATGGTCTTTTTGCTATAGACCTTTATCACATATATCTTTGCCAAATATTTTTCCCAGTTATATGTTATCTTTTTACTCTTTTGGTGAAGTTTTTTTTTTTGGGGGGGGGAAACATCACTACCCTGGTGGGAGTAGGAAGCCCAGCCTTGCTCCTGGAGAGCTGCTGTTGGATTTGAACCACCAACCCTGTGGGCTGGAGTCCTGCACACAACCACTACGCCACTGGGGCTAAGCCCCTGGTAAAGTTTTTTTGATGAGGACAATATTTAATTTCTAGAAGGCTGCAGTTATCTAATTGTGTCTTCTGTCATTAGTGAGTTTTCAGTTTGATAAACTGTTTAAGGAAAAGACTATGTTCCCTAATTTTTCTTCTATGGTATCTTTTAGGAGCGTTAGTGCTTTAACTTTTAAGTTTTCAGGCACTTTAAGTTAGCCTGAACTAACTGAAACTTTAAGCCTGAAACTTTAAGTTATACATGTATGAGGTATGGATCCTGATTCATTTTTCTGCATGTGGTCACCCAATTCTGCCCACATCATTTAAAAAAAAGAATGTTATTCCTAGTCAAAGAGACCATTATTTTGTTAAAGGTCAGCTGTCCTAAGGTCTACTGCTGGTTCTTATTTATGTTACTGGTTTGTGTGTTTGCTATTGTATCAATACCATGAGGTTTTTTTCTTTTTAATTCAGTGGGAGTCCCCCAAAAGTTTATTTCTTATTAGACACTGGTAATAATGTAGCTCTACAGAGAGGCTGTTAAATTTGTTCAGCACAAAAAGTCTCCGTCTTTTTCTATTTTAAAGGAACAGTGGTGGGAGTGGTGTGCTGGTGGAGGAAAGGGGGGATACTTGTAGTGGCCTACTCCTGGTAATGGGAAGGAAGTGCTAGTGACATCACTTTAAAGAATAAGATGTGACTGACCCAAGCCCTGGTATTTTCTTTCTTTTTTTTCTATCTATCTATCTATCATCATTTTTGGGGGGCATCACTGCCTCTGGTGGTCATGGGTGCTACCCAGTGCTGCTCCTGAGAGTCCTGGTATTTTCAATCTTCAATTGTATGTAAATGCTGGACATTGAGTAGGAAAGACGAAAAAAATCAATGTTTTTTTGGGCATCACTTCCTTCTGGTGGTGGCAGTAGGAGGCCCAGCCTTGCTGCTGGATTTGAACCTCCAACCCAGTGGGCCGCAGTCCTGCGCACAACCACTATGCCACTGGAGCTCAACCCGCCTTTGAATTATAGTTTTCAGAAAGAATATCAGGCTGTTTTGATTAATGTGACTATATAGGAAGTTTTAAGATCAGGCAGTGGGAGACTTCTATTTTGTTCTTGAAAAGTGTTTTAACGATTTCCTTCTATATAACATTTGAGATTAGTTTCTCTATTTCATTAATGAATGCTGTTGGAATTTGGGTCATGATTGTTTTATTTACAAATTACCTTTGGTAGTATGAGGTATGGCAGTTTCAGCATTCTCTTCCAGTCCATGTAAGGGAATGTTTTCCTATTTATGAGTATCTTTTACTTTCTTGAAGCAGTGTTTTATAGTTTTCCTTACCTATGGCTTTTATGTTCCTAGTTATGTTTATTCCTTTTGGGGGTTATTGTAAATTATATTGTTTTCCTGATAACCCTTTAGTGTTCCTGAGTAGTGAGGAACCCAAATAATTTTTGTGTGTTGATCCTGTATGCTGTCACTTTTCTGAATCCTTCTCTTAGTTCCAGCACAATTTTTCATATATTCTTATGATCCATTTATTTCAGTTTATTGTTGTAATGTCACTCATTGCATTTCTCATTTTGCTATTTGCATCTTCTCATTTTCCCTCATTGTCAATTGGCCAACGATTGGTCAATTTCATTGCTTTTTCTCAAAGAACCAATGCCTAGTTTTGATTCGATTTCTTTTCCATTTTCTAGCCCACTTACTTCTGCTGTGACCTGTACTATTTTTTTTTTCTTCTAGTCACTTTGACCTTCTTTTCCTACTCCTTTTCTATTTGTGCAGGTTGTAGAGTTCAGCTGTTGATTTTAATTGTATCTTTTTTTGGGAGGGGGAATCCTATCTTTTTGAATGTGTGCTTTTACTCTGATCAATTCTTCTATAAGCACTATTTTTGCCATGTCCTGAAAGTTTGGTATTTTATGTTTCATTCTTATTTGAACCTAGGAATTTAAAATTTTTACTTTTAACTTCTGCTACACAGTTGTATATAAGGTGTTAATCAGTTTCCATGTACTTAATTTCCCACTGGATCTATTACTGATTTCTAGCTTTATAATGTTATGATCAGAAAAGATGCCTTATTCCAATGTTTTGGAGTTTATTGATGCTTGCTTAGTGGGCTAAAATATGGTACATACGGAAGAATGATCCATTCTGCAGTGTGCTGCAGGGTGGTTGTGTGTTCTGTTCATTTTTGATGTGGCACAATGGCTGATTATGCTGGGGTCTTCTTTCTTTTTGTTCTGTCCATTGCTGAAGTGGCATGTTAGATATTCCTTCTATTATGATAGAATGACCTATTTCTCTTTAATTCTGTTGACTTTATATATTGGGGTGTTCTTGTAGGGTGTACAAATATTTTATTACAGTTATGTCCTCTTTATATAATGCCCTTTCTTGTCTCTTACAGTGGGTTTTGCCTTTTACTACTTTATCATAGATTGTTGTTGCCATTTTTGCTAATTGCTATCAGAAATTATTATGCTATTTTCCCTCAATACCTATTTATCGTTTGTGTCTGAGGTGTGTTTATCACCAAAATATTGATGGGTTGTCATCTTTTTATCTTTCCTACCACCATATCTTTTATTTTATTTTATTTTTTTTAACCCTAACCCTACCACCATGTCTTTTGAATGGAGCATTTAGACCATTCATATTTAGTGTGATTATCAATAGGTATGAATTTATTGCTGCCATCTATGTGAGCTGAGTTCTTTTTTATGAATTATTTTGCTGTGTTCTTTGTTGCTGTTAATTTTGTATTTGCTGAGTCTTTTTCATTTTCTTCTTTATTTTGGTATGGTCATATAGTGGGTTTCTTTGGGCTATCCTAAATTTTACCTTTATTGTCCTACGTTTATAGCTCTGTTATATTTTGTTATTACCATAACTCCCTCTCTATATACAAATTAAATGTTGCAACAATTATTCCCTATTTTTGTTTTGAAGTTGTCATTGTTTATAGATTGAGTCCTTTGGTTCCCTACTTTCAGTTTTGTGGCTTTATTTTGGCTTTGAATATTCTCTATCTGGGTTGGTTTGGGGCGTTGCTACTGTATGTGTCTTCATTTAAGGCTGTTGTCTGATGTTTCTCTGTCTAGAGAACTCCACTGAATATTTCTTGTAAGGTTGGGGTGGTCTTCACAAATTCCTTTAGTTTCTGTTTATCTAGAAATGTCCAAGTTTACCAGAGTACTTGAAATGCAATTTTGTTGTACACAAGATTTTTTCCTATAGAATCATCAGGAGCTGGAATATACTCAATGGTAGTGAATCTGGTTTATTTTTTTTCCAACAGCTTTACTGATATGTTATAATTCACATATTACAATTCAATAGTTCAATCACATCAATGTTGATTTTCCTGTGTTTCAATATATGAAAGCCAGAATTGATGAACCTATAGTGACAGCAAGTAGTCTAAGAGTTTGGGGAGGTACGCTGGTGGTGGGTGTGTGGATAAAAAGGAGACGATGTCAAGGAGCTCAAGAAGAAAAAGAATGTCTGGAAACATTGTGGTAGCAACTGTATGATTCTTCTTGACGTGACTGAACTATGCAATGATATATGTATTAACATCCAAGTAATAGTCAATTAAAAAAAGAGTTGTACAATCATCACCACAATCACTTTTGTTTTTTTGTTCTTTTTTTTTTTTTTTTTTTTGGCATCATTGCTCTCCGGCGGTGGGAGTAGGAGGCTCATCCCCACTGCTGGAATTGAACCTCCGTCCCAGTGGGCCGCAGTCCCGCGCACAACCACTACGCCACCGCGGCTCAGCCCATCACCACAATCATTTTTACAACACTTTCTTCATTCTTGTATACATCATTATTAGCTCTCCATCTCCCCCCAACCTTCACTTAACATAGCCCCCATGGAACTTATTAATCAGTTATTGTCTCTATAGATTTACCTATCCTGGATTTCACAGAGAAAAACTTTAAAAACAAAAATAAAAACAGTATCAAAGTAAAAACTTCAAACAGAAAGTACGAAACATTAAAAACTAGAACAAATTTAAATAGAACATAAGAGAGATCAAATGGTAGGGTGCTAAATTCTAACTTAAGTAATCCACTTTCCAATACATTTTGCATGACAGCAAGGCTATCCACATCCATCGTCCAGGGTTAGAGGGAACTCACAAGGGGTTTAATCCATGTGTATTTTCCTTTGACTTTTTTTTTTTAACTGAAACAGCTTAACAGAATCAAAAAGAAGATCAAGTGATATTACATTTTAACCTAACTATGTCTGACATAATTGATTTTACAATGCTCCTTGACTGATGACAGGGCTATTCCCATTCCTCCACTATCATCAGAAGGGATTTACCAGATAATTAATCCCTGTATGGACCTTCCAAATGGATTCTGGACTTTCATTATCATCCAAAGTCTTCTTCAAACCATGTGTTCACACTTTAAGCCCTGGTACCATTTCCTCCTTTAGATTGGGATTTTATTTTTTACAACTCTTGGATCACACAGACTGATGTTCTTCTTCCATGTGGACACTGTTGATGCCTCACTTAGATGGCTGCTAGAGTCTTTAAGACTCTAGACGCTATCCTTCCTGATAGTTGGGTACCATCTAGTTTCTTCATCACACTTTGTTACAGCACCCATATCTTCAGTGATCTCTTCATGAGATTGAGCATCAAGCAAGGCCATGTCAGAAGAACAAATTCTTCCTAGACCAACACTAGAATTAAGTGAAAATCCAAAATATATTTATACACCTATATTTTATACATCTCTGGTTCATCTTAGAGACATCACTGTCATTTCATGTTAGAGAACATTATCAGTAACCTCCCTGGGACACCATTTCCAGTATTAAGTTTGGTTTTGGATGATTCTTAGTTGGCAATTCTTTCCTTTCAGGGTACTGTATATGCCATCCATTGCCTTCATGCCTGTAAGATTTATGTCAAGAAATCAGAGTTTAGTGTGATTTTGTAGGTGTTATCTCATTTTTCCTGAGCTACTCAACTAATTTTTTTGTCTAGTTTTGGAAACTTCATGATGATCTGTCTTGGAGATTTTCTTAGGGCTTTTTTGTGGGGGTTATAGAATTGCTTGAATAGAAACCTTCTTGTCTTTCATAGTATTAGGGAAGTTCTCTTCCAGTTAGGCTTCTATAATTCTCTGGACTCAACCCCCACTTCCTATTCTAGAATTCCCAAGTATGTGTAAATGATTCCTCTTGACTTATCCCATGTAACTTTTAGATTTTCTTCATTCTTTTTTCTGATTGTTTCTCATACAATTAAGGAACTTGTCTTCTATTTCATTATTTCTTCAAGAATGTTTTAGTGATTTTTAAAAAAAACATATTCTTTAACAGATTAATTTGTAATCTGTATAGTTTTGAGGGTCCTGAGGTGGTGCAAAGGGCCTGTGCTATACTGTTAACCTAAGGATTATTCAAACCCACCCACCAGCAACAAGGTGAAAAGGCCTGCTGATCGGCTTCCATTAAGATTATTAGCTAGGGCTGAGCCCTGGGGGCATAGTGGTTGAGTGCGGGACTGTGTCCCACTGGCTTGGTGGTTCAAATCCAGCAGCAGCTCTCCAGGAGGAAGGCTGGGCCTCCCACTCTCACCATAGGGCAGTGATGCCCACCCCCACCCCCAAACAAAAAAAGATTATTGGCCTAGAAAATCCTACTGGATAGAGTATAACTGTTTATCCAATATTTAACCCACTGTATCGCCAGGAACACTGTTTTACTGACAAAAGAGAAAATACATAGAAACACCTTTAAAGGTACAAAATTTAAAGAATCCTTTATGTCTTAATTCATATGTATGTATTTTATATCCATACTGATAACAAATAATATATTTAAATATATTTAACAAATGACATGCTTAATGTTATTAGTATATATACCATATACTACTTTGATTTATAATTTAAAAAATACCCAATATTGATTGTTTACTTTTATGTGGTAAGTCTCATGCTAGTCACTTTATATGTGCAAGGTAATGAAATCCTCAGAATAATGGTACTAGGTATCTACTATTATCTCTCTTTCATAGATAAGAAAACTGAGTTGGAAAATTGGGTAGGTTATTGGCCCAAGAACACACAGCTTATAAAATGAGCTGGGACATCAACCTAATTCTGTCTACTTCATTGTCTAAGCATTTAACCATTATCCACAGTCACTTTCTGATTCCCCATCATAGATTCGGGTCTCATTCAGAATACATGAATATAGAGACAATGATGGGTCTGTAACAATATCTTTTTTAAGAGTTAATAAAAATCATGATAGAAGAGCAGAAAAACATGTTATATTAGTTTTAGCAAAGATAAAAACACTTACTTGTGATCTGATAAGTCCAAGTAATAGGGTACATATGCCAGATCTTCAGATTTCCAGTGCTGCATATTTAAGACAACAAAAGGAGGTGCCCCATGGCAAAAAATTCGTTGGGAAAATTCTCTTAAGCCACCACACCTAAAATGGAAAATAGGCACAAGCATTATTACAATTGGGACAAAGCTGTCTCTCAGTACTTCTGAATTATCCTTATGACTTTAATTCCCCAGAAATTAAACTCATAAAGGTAAATTTATAATGTAAATAGGTACAAAAATTCTCTATTAAAGTCATTGGCAATGGCTTGGCTACATACTACTCAATCTTCCCATTTCCAGGAGGCCCTGGTGGTACAGTGATGAAATTTCACCACTACAATTTTGTCACTGCTGCAGGAGAATGATTTGGCGGTGTGCTTCTGTACAGAGTTAAAATCTCAGAAACCCTATGGGGCAATTCTATTTTGTACTCTAGGGTCACAAGACCTATCTAACTCCATAGCAATGGTTTTAGTTTTGTTTGGTTTCTCTCTATTCCCAGTTTATAAGTTGTAGAATTACTAGAAATGTACTTTTAAACTCTATGAAACTATTTATATCTGAGCTTATAATAGCACATTGTCTGCTGAACTAGTAATAAAGCTTTTATTTTTTTCATTCTCTTAACTGATTTAAATAAGCAATAATAAGAGGAGAATTATATGACTACTAGAGCCCTCTTTACTGCTTAAAATTCCCTAATGCTTCCTTTGACAGTAGAATCTTCACATAGCATGAAGCAAATGATCTTATCAGAGAACAACAAATAAAACTATACAGTAAAATCTCGATTAACCGGAATGCTCTGGGCATGATATTCTGGTTAACAAACATATACTGACTAACCTAAGTTAACCAGAAAATAATTTGTTTCGCTATTTGCTACTAAAAATGTTTCTAAAATAAATAAATTTGTTTTCTGGAGTTAGTAAGTACAATTAACTTGAATATAGTTTAAGTCTTCTCTTCTTTTATAATTAATTAGTTATAAAATTATCCTTCTAAGTAAATACTTGTTGTATAATGTTGTAAATACCGAAACCATTAAGATAATGGGTTGAATATGTTCTGCCCCTCTGGACTTTTTGTTTTACTGTGTTAAATTTTTTGGTTGTCATTTACCTCTTTCTCCTAAATGTGGAGTGCAGAAAAAAATCCAGTTAATTGAGGGTCCCGATTAGCTGGGTTCCGGTTAACCAAGGTTTTATTGTACCTACTCAGCGAAGGGGAAAAAAGAAAAGGCATTTGGCTTTTCATTCATCAATTAGCTGTATTATCTTACTCTATATACCATATTTGATATGACAACATAGCATAAAATGGGCACATTAAATTAGAAGAAGCCAAAGTCAACTTCCTGGAAATCTATTTCTTAAAAATATTAAATAGTGTATCAGGGCAGG
This sequence comes from Nesogale talazaci, assembly GCA_004026705.1. Lineage (NCBI taxonomy): Eukaryota > Metazoa > Chordata > Mammalia > Afrosoricida > Tenrecidae > Nesogale > Nesogale talazaci. The sequence continues at coordinate 50,236 of PVJH01007521.1, read as the reverse complement.
CCTCTTTGTAAAGAACGCAGAAATACTTTTCCTTACTGTCTGCCTGTCATATACTCACCCACGCTGTTCACACAGTTCAATCTTGGAACAGAATAACTCATCCACAGCCAGTCGTATCAAGTTTCCATGTGGAATTTCTTGGGGAGGACTATAATTACAAAATGCATGTTAAGAACTGCTTCAGCATTGTACAGGTTAATATATTATTAGGATGAAAAATGTTTGCCAATCAATCCATTATTAGGAAAATGAAGTGTATGAAGTATAACCTCTATTATTCATCTCTGTATTCCTAAGGATTGGATAAAAACCAACTAAATTCAATAAATGTGACTGTATGACACAGTTCAGGAAATATCAAATCTTGAAAGATACAGTTGTGGTTCACTTAAATATTTTAAGTCTTCAAGAAATGTAATCTTTCTGGGATTCAGAATCAAGAGAGCAGCTCATTAGTAAGCTGACTGCATACGAGTCACTTAGGCTTGGCCTCAATAACTCACCTGGTAAAAGTTTTTTTTTCTTTCCCCTTACTAGTTTAGGAGCCCTGGTGGCTTTGAGGGCTCGGCATTGGGCTGCTAGCTGCACGATCCACAGTACTAACCTACTGGTCCCTCCTCAGGACAAGGATAAGGCTTTCGACAGCCTAGACACCCCACACGGGTGGCTCGGAGTTGGCAATGGGTTTGATTTTGAGGTAAAGTACTACTGAAGTTCTTTTACTTATTTTTGTGTTGTTTTTAGAATTTTTAATCGTTTTTGGGGGGAGTGCTTTGATACCATAATAATCCATGGTTCAGTCACATCAATCAGTATTGCACAATTGCTACCACAGTTTCAATACATTTTCTTTCTTCTTGAATTCTTGATATCAGCTCCCCAATTTCTTCCTTCCCCCACAGAATTTCTTTTAAATATAGGATTAAGTTAAAGACAAAGATTTAAGAGTTTACTGCAACTATTTTAAGCATTTAAAAAAAGCATTAAGTGCCCTGGTGGTGCAGTTGTTAAAGCACGTGGCTGCTAACCAACATGTCAACGGTTTGAATCCACCAGATACGGGGGAGAAAGATGTGGCAGTGAGCTCCAGAAATATTATGGTCTTGGAAACTCTATGGGTCCTTCTACTCTGTCCTATTGGGTGACTAGAGTTTTAATGAACTCAACTGCAGTAAGATAAGCATAAATTATTATTAACTTATGTAAATATTTAATCATAGTTTTAAGAGACATACAAAGGGACTTTTAATAACAAGATACATTTCTGAAGCCTTTTTCAGTCCATTAGTTCAGAGAACCTTTTCATCTTTAGAGATTTAAATTAGCATTATATTAACAACACAACTTATTTCAGGTTTATATGAAACATACAACATCCTTACGTCAATAATTAAAAATTATAAACAACCCAAAAAAGTCTTTTCTATAATGGGCAGGACTTACTAGTTTTGAGGAATTTCTGATATTTAAATTGGTAAAGCATTTGGGCAGGAAGGAGGTCAATGAAAAGTTCTGGCTAAGGATATATAAAATGACAGTATAAAATGATTCAATTTCTGACTAAACTCATGAGAGCACACTATGATCTTTTTCCAGTTGCGAGCAGAAAATAGAGTTAAAATAAAATAACTTAAGACAGTCTGAGTACACTAATAAACTCATAAACAGTCATGTGTGTATAAGAAAGAATGTTATAACAAGAATGTTATATACAAGAGCAACTGTTAAGAAATAACAGTTTTATTAATACATTAAGAAAACATTTTAACCAGTCCAGTCCAAGGTCATAAATCTGATATTAGGCCATATATCTGATACCAGTCTATAAAATCTTTTTCAGACTCATGCAACACATGCAGTGATGCTGAATTCAGTATGATCACAAGCCAGATGGGCAGAATGCCTTTGGATCCCGCGGCATTGTAAACATCTCAGCGCTGGCAGGGGTCTCCAAGTGGCTCCTCCAGCTTCAGAAGTCTGGCTGCATCCATGTGGCTTGTCCGGCTCAGGGCCTAGGGTAACTTTCTAAGACTTCTCCTCAGGGACGTCTCGCAGGAAGTCAGCCTTGTCAGTAGAGAGTCTCCAAGCGATTGTTGTCAGTAGAGAATCTCCAAGGAAGTGAACCAAAGGAGACAGTGTCTCTGCTTCCAAGAAGGAATGACCCCATTTCCCAGAATTCTCAGAGGAGAAAGCCACAGCCACACAGAGGTTTCATTGGCTATCTCCAGGTTGGCAGGCCAAACTCCGCTCCTACACTTTTAATCCTCAAATTGCCACCAGAGTAGGTGACTGCCACAGACTACATAGATTTAAAAATTATTAACTGGGAGTTCATACATATATCATATCATTCTAGAGTTCAATCACATCAAGCAAAAGCATACAAATGCTACCACTATGAGTTTCCAAACATTTTTTTTTCTTCCTGGATCCCTTGACATCGTCTCACTTTTATCCCCACTCCCTCCGCCCCTTTACCCCCCACCTCCCCAAACCCTTAATTGTACTTGCCGTCCCTATAGATTCATCAGTCCCGAGTTTCATACACTCCAGAACAGAGAAACATATAACACAACTTCAAGATGTAACACCTCTGAGCCACACCCTAAGATGAACAAAAACAAAACTAAAGAACGTGTTGAAAACTAGATCAGGTCAAGCTTGTACCTCAGGGGGGAATCTACTGACAAAGCTTTTACTGTTCAGCCCATCTTATGCCTTCTCTGTTCTACGCTCATCTCTCCAATGCACTCTGTGCAGTAACCTCTTTCCTCTGTAACTCGACTGAATAGAGGGAGTTTACTGGAGGCTTGTTTCCCTCATCGTTCCCCCATAGTTTTCTGCAAACTGCATTCTCACGATTTAGGCTCTTGATACTAATCCCTCCGTCAGTTTCAGATGATATGATTTACAATCGTTGGTGACTGATAATGGTGTGATTCTTCCAAATGGACTTAGTTGACATCTTGCTTAGAGATACTTATTTGGAGATACTAAGCCTTTAAGACCCCAGACGCTATTTTGTCTGATAGCCAAGCACCATCTAATTTCTTACAAATAGATTTTGTATATTTAAAAAAAGTTCTTATGTTAGAAGGAACTTGAAATTCATTAAAGATTCAAAAAATCTTTATGAATTCATAAAAGAGGCTCCAAAAATAACCTCACTGCCATTGAGTCGATTCTGAATTCTAGTGAGGCTGTAAGACACAGAATTGCCTCCGTAGGTTTCTGAGACTAAATCTTTATAGGAGCAGCAAGTCTCACCTTTCTTCTGAGGAGCAAGCAGCCCAACGTGTAACCCATTACACTATCAGGGCTCCTCAGGAAAATGTATCAATAGTAATCTCTAACAGCTTCTAAGATAAACGAATAGATACAGCAACGGTTCTCAACCTGTGGGTTGAGACCACTTTCACAGAGGTCGCTCGATTCATAACAGTTGCAAAATTAGTTATGAAGTAGCAATGAAAATAATTTTATGGTTGGGGGGGTCACCACATCTTGAAGAATTGTATTAAAAGGTCGTGGCATTAGGAAGGTTGAGAACCACTGAGATACTGGAAAATGACCAAGCCACATTCAGATAATAAAAAGCACTAAATGAGTAAATTATTTTAAACTTTTATCAAATTGGAGATGCTATAAGGGAATGTGAATCAAATAAATTAAGACTATATGCTCTATAATTTCAAATGAGAGCATTCTTTTAGGCTATTCTGGACTATAGGTTCAAATATTCTTTCAGACGGCAATGTGTATGGTCTATTTTTCTGTCCCTTTTCTCTTTTGCTAGTAATAACCTTCTTTCAAACTCATCTCTTAAGTGCTTTAAGGTTTCCTAGCCCTCTACCATGATGCTCTGGTGATATAGTGGGTTACATACAAAGGGGGTTGCTAACCACAGCTGCTGCTACTGTAAAAATTCAAAGTTTGGGAAACCCAAATAGGCAGCTCTACCCTGTCCTAAAAAGGGTCCCTACAAGTGGGAATTGTCAGCTGTCAGTTGTTTGCTTAGCAGCACTCCACTCCGGTTTGCCAGATTGGGTGCTTTCCTTATCATTTCTTAATAGAAAGGCAGAAATAGTCTATCCTTAGTATAAAAGTTTCTCATATCGCCATCCTCTCCAGGTATTAAGATTCTGAGTTTGAGGTTTTGAACTGAGCTCTGAAAATGATATGAAGGGCTGTGTTCAATTTTGTTATTCCTGTGCAATTAGCCTACCAAATTTTTTTGCATGAGACCTCCTGAGAAGTCTTGTACCTGAGTGCAGCTACTTTGTTACATGATACACAAGTTCTGCTAAACAAGGAGTATTCATAGGTGTGTGTGTGTGTGTGTGTGTGCATGTTTTAAGGTCCCACTTATTTTGTCTTAAAAAGCATTCTCTTATTTTTACAGAAAAGTAGCAAAGACTTGATGAGCAACTTACTTTATGATGATTATGTGCTGCTGATCTTCCTGTACTCGAGTTGGGCATCGCCAGTTGGAACAGTAACTCTCTTGAATGGTAGACATGAGATTTTCAAGATTTCTTGTAAAATTATCGTGCTCATTCCCAAACAAATCAATTATTAATGAAGCTTTATGAACTTCTGATTTGTATTGCTGTTTTTCCATCTTGTCCCAAATCCAAAGGAGCTTCACAGTTGTAAAACTGTAGGTGTCCATCAAATAAAGAAAACAGTCTACAAATTCTCTACCTAAATGCAGAGAGAGTTCCCTGGGGAAATTTTCATTTTCATTAAGAATGACATATAGTAACATTAAGAATCCATCTATGGTGCAGGTATTTTTCAGTCTTATTTCAACATAGAGTGGTGTACAGGATACTGCTTTTCGACCAGCTTTGATAGTAAAAACACCTCCCCAAGGAAGAACAGGCCTCCAAAATGAGCGGTCTTGATTATAGTTATTTTTAATTGATGCTTTGATCTCTTCAAACAGTGTCTTCATCCTGAATTTAAAAATAAAACACATTAACTTGTGACTATGAATGTTATAAATGGGTGAAAAGTTTAAATGAACTTTTTTTCCCCTTAAAACAAGTCAAGCCTTATCAAAAAATTTAGCGTCTGGGAACTTAACTGAATAGCAGCGTATATAATACAAAAATAATTTATACTGACTTTGGGATTTACACTTAATAAGCATGGTACCAGTAACCAATAATTTAAACTACAGAGGTCTTGATATGAATGTTTCAGAACCTCTCGCTCTACATTGGCAGGCATTTATGCTTGCCCACAGCATGAAGTGAGCGGGATTAAGCATTGTTTTTTAAGCTTTGATAAGTGTTACAGTAAAAATGTGTTCTGCTAAAGCAAAAATCTAAAAATGTTGGAGGAATAAGATCCCATTGAAATTGACTTAAAAAATCTTTACTTGAGAAAATATGTAAAAAGAAATATTTTCCAATGTAACTGTTACAAAAAGATGTATTTTCACAAAAAAGGTAAGTGCCTGAAGAATAAAAACAGTGTAAGTGTGGTCTTATTTTGGCTATCCATATGCCACATCTTACCAAACATAAGATTAATCTAACATTAATTCAAAATAATACAGATTATGTGTTTTGAATTCAGCAATGATTAAACTAAAAATGATTTGGTAAGACTCTTAGGCTCACTGTCACAGAGATAATTTCGACTCAGAGAGACATTAGTCGACTAAAGATTCAATTTTGTAATGATTAAACCCATCCATCCATCTACCCACTCAGTTTTAGGCATGAAAAAGTATAGCTTCCAGAATACTTAACTTGATGTTTAGTCTGAAAAGTAGATGTTTATTATATATAGTACATTTGCATCCTGGTTCTAGTCAAATCATTTAGGAGGAAGGGGGTGTGGCAAATGAGGTGTCTAGAAAGATAAATTGTTTCTTCTTTACAGGATCAGTTTCCTAGCAGGTTTTTAAAAAGCATGCTACAGTGAAACAGGGCACTAACCCACCCATGGGGAGGGTGTTGTTTATATTGCCACAGGAGAGGGAGAGAGGGACCAGACTTCAACTTGGCTCACTAAGTCGTGAATGCAACTTAGAGGTATGAAGCAGGAAACCAAGAGAGAGGTCTACAGGGCTGGCCCCCTATCCCAACTATGTGGGTACCCCCTAGCCCCTATCCAAGGAATGCACTTCAGAGGACAGCACTAAAGCTACAGTGTACGAAGTGGGGTGCATCTGATCAGGATCAAACAAAGAGGGAAAGAGAGAGCATAAACCCTGGTTCACCAAGCCCTGAGGACAATATTCTGGCTCAGAGCAGCCAATGCGCAGAGAGGACCACAGGGCAGGCCCCATCATGAGACAGGATGACATGTCCCTCACTGACCCATAGCGCTAAGGGGGCAGCACTGGGGACACAGTGTGAGAGATGTGCCGGATCCACCCCATCGCACCGGAGTGAACACTAAGGGGGTACAGTGGAGCCATAAAGGAAACAAAGCCATGAAGTCCCTGTGAAATGCCAAAGGTAGACTTTGGGGCCAGGGTGTGGCAACCTAGCAGACTCAACTGGAAAACACTCGTAAAGGTCAATGGACAGACCTGGAATTGTTTGAAGGGGTTTCTATTTTTGCTGTTGGTTTTTCTTTTGTTTTGTTGTATTCACTGTTGTTGATTTGGTTTTTTTGTCTTTATGATGTTTTGTTTTGCTTTGTGCATATTATTGTTTATGCATATTATTGTCCATCTGGACAAGATAGGCGGATGAACAATAGAGGAGTGAACAATGGAACCCACTGTTCTAGGGGAACATGGATGAGGGAGGGATGGGGGAGAGGAGGGTGCCAACAAACCCAGGGACAAGGGAAGAATGAGTGATCTAAAATTGATGGTGAGGAGGGCATAGGATGCTGGGGGGGCGGGGGCAGTGCAGGAATGGGGGCTGGATCAAAGGCAACGTAACCAAGAGGAATTACCAAAACCTGACTGAAGGCTGAACAAGATATATAGGAAAGAGCTATGAGGCAAAGGACATGTACAGAGGTCTAAATACAGGCATGTACATATGTAAATACATTTATATACAATGACAGGGGTATAGATCTATGTTCACATAAAGTATTACAGCAGCAGATGGACATTGGGCTTCCCACTCAAGTATTCCTTCAACACAAGAAACAATCTGTTCAACTAATATGGCTCTGTGATGTTTACCTTCCCTGACACAATCACTGAAGGCAAAATGGGTGCCTAAGTAAATGTGGTGAAGAAAGCTGATGGTGCCCAGCTATCAAAAGATATGGTGTCTGGGGTCTTAAAGGCTCGAAGATAAACAAGTGGACATCTAGCTGAGAAGCAATAAAGCCCATGTGAAAGAAGCACACCAGCCTGTGTGACCATGTTGTGTCAGTGGGATCGGGTCTTCGGCATCAGAGACCCAAACAAAACCAAAATCATATCAATGGGAACGAGGGGGAGTGCAGAGTGGAGACCCAAAGCCTACCAGTAGTCAATTGGACAACCCCATAGCAGAAAGGCTACAAGAAAGAGATTAGCCAGTCAGGGAACCGTATAGCACCAATGAAACACACAACTTGCTCTAGTTCCTTAAAGCTTTACCCCATCCCCTACCCCCACTATGATGACCCCAATTCTATCTACAAATCTGGCTAGAACAGAACATGTATAATGGTACAGATAAGAGCTTGAAACACAGGGAATCCAGAAAAATAATCCCCTGAGAAGCAATAAGGGGAGCAGTGATATTAGGAGGGTAAGGGGGTGGGGACAGTAAGGAGGAATGAATCACAATGAATGGCCTCCATCTCAGGGGGACAGACAGTAGAAGAGTGGGTGAAATGAGGCAGCAGTCGGTGTAAGACATGAAAAAAAATTTATCAAGGTGACATGGGGGTGAGAGGCTTAGGGAGAAAGGAGGAAAATGAGGAGCTGAGGTCAGGGGCTCAAGTAGAGAGAAAATGTTTCGAGAAAGATGATGACAACTTATGTACAGATGTGTTTGACACAATGGATATATGTATGGATTGTGAAAAGAGCTGTAAGATTCCCCAATAAAATTTTTTAAAAAGAGAAAAAAAGCATGAATTTATGTAAGAAAATAACTTCCTTGGTGGCTGTTATTACTGTTGAATTCTAAGTATCTTTTTTAGCGAGTTTGTGAGATTAAGGGTCTGAGTTCAGTTTCAATAAATACTGTATTGGAAAGCTTAAGCTTCTATGGTAGTTTTCTTCAAATTATCTTTTAACTTGACCAAATGAAGGGTAATTCTAGCTCCATAAAGCAATGCTTATATTCGAAGAGCGTGAAACTGCAGTGTCTTCTGACACACACAGTAGGAAACCAAATTTTTGGTTCTGTTCTGGAGTAAAATGAAGGATGAATTGGAAAAATTAAAGGGCACAATGTTTTCAATATTATCATGGTGATTTGTTTCAAAATAATTTTACGCAACAAAAAGGATTATAAGATACCGATAAGGCTGCAATCCACTTTACTTACAAGTGAACAGCGCAACCCCTTGCCCACAATGCTGCCAGGGTTCCTTCGGTTTTACTTACAGTCTGAAGAACTTACCACATCGTTAAAAGGCACGGCACTGAAAGCCCAGGAAAAGGGTATTTGGCTGGCAGGCAGTATTTACTGGCTACAATTCCCAAGAACAAAACAAAACAAAAACGCTCACTGCCATCCAGGTGACTCTAATTCACATTGCCCCGAAGGCGCAGATGGAACTGCTCCCGCGAGGGCTCCCCAGCCCGTAAAGCTCTGTGGTGGAGAAAGCCTCGTGTTTCTCCCCCAGAGCAGCTGGAGGTCTCCAACTGGCGATCTGGGCGTCAGCAGCCCATCGCGTAAAGACCAGGGTTCCTTCTCTGCCGAAATAGGCCTTTCAATTGGACTAAACCTAGGCACCACCGACTTTTATTACTCTGGCAAAAAGACACCTTTCGTTTGCGGTTATCTGCAAGGATGACAGCATATTTCACGTAGGTCGTGCGAAAGGATCAGACAACCGGCCCGAGGCATGGAAATGATGGCACCCTTACGGGTTACGGAAGGGGTTTCCTTTCTAATCAGCGCCCCCCAAACACTCTGGGAAACAGCCCCACGCTCCGCTCGGCAGCCAGCGCGGGGGGGCGGGGGGGGGCAGTCCCAGCCGGGTGGCTGGGCGCGAGGGGGGCGCCATCCTCCAGGCTCCGGCCACGCCCACCCGGCTCCCGCCCGGGTCGCCGTGCCAAGGCCCGGCTTCGGGACCGGGTTCCTCACGGCGGCGGGTCCGAGAGCCAGGAGCCGTCGGGACGGCCGGGCACCCCGGGCACGGACAGTGTCCACCGGGGATCTGGGACTGCGGGGTCCTCGGGGGTGGGCGCTGGGGAGGGCCGGCCGCAGAAGGCGTTCCCACACGGGCCGGTCTCCGTCCTCCAGGAAGCCGACTGCTCGTACCTCCCCGGGGACCGAAAACCGCCGGTGCCGCCGCACCCGTCGCCGCCACCGCCTGCTCATGGAGAGCCAGGGCTGCCGCCGCCGCCTCATCTACTAGCACCGCCGGCTGTGTCGGCCTCCCCCGGCCTGAGTGCTGGGCTCCGGCCCGGCCTCCATCGCATCAGCCGCGGCGGAAGCCACCGCAGCTCCAGCGCCCAGGCCCGATCAGACCGGACCCACGGAGCCAGGACCGCGGGACACGTCGCTTCTTATTACGGAGGAAGATTCGGCCTGACCTCCGTCCCCTCCCCCCCGGCCCCAGCAGCCCAACTGCGCTGCTGCGCAGGCGTGAATACGCCGGCGCCAAACGTGCGCGTGTCGGCTGTGTGTACAGAATCCAAGTTTGCCCAATGAGAATCCAGGTCAGGTGTGGGGGGCGGGACCTCGAAGTGTGGGGCGCAGTTCCAATGTTGGACAGGGGGTGGGGCAGCCGGAAGTGGGCCGAGCTGGCACGGAGGCGGAGCTTTTCGGGATCCCGGCTTGGCGCTAGATCGCTGTTTGCGGTGTTTGGCTGCGGACCTCCAGGACTGTAGTTTGAAGGTGACAGCTTATCGTGAGAGAAAGAGGAAACTTTCAATTTCCGCCGAGATTTTTAGTCGACTGAAACGGCTGGGACAGTCCTATTCTGTCCTCTTGGGTCGGTGTGATGGGTTCCATCTTAAAGTTGCTAAGGTTAGTGGGTTTAGCCCACCGTCGCACAGGAAGAAAAAGATGAAGTTGACTGCTCACTTAAATGTTCAAAATATTAAAAATATAAAGGTTCAGTTCTATTCTGTCTTACACGGTCCCTATGAGTTGCCATTGAAGTGAGTTTTGAGGTCTCAGATGGAGAAAGCTTTGTTTCCACAGTAAACAAATAGATAATCAGCTTTATCAATTGTGAAAGCTTTCCATTATGTATTTAGATAAAAAGTGAATCCATGTCTTAAAAGTTCTTTAGTGTTCAAGGTAACAATTGGTCAATATTCCATTTACAAGGTAAACTGTTAAAAAGCCAGATAGCTTTTAGTCCCACTGTAAAGATGAAAATGAGTTTTGGAAATGATAAGGTTCTTTGGAACCTTTGGAAGAACTTTGGAAATTGAAGTTAAGTGTACTGATGTCAGAGCCTGTGCCTCGAGTATTCCTTTTAGGAAGCCCTAGTACTTCCATCCTGCCATAAAGCGTTTAATGCCCACATAGCTCTTTTTCTCACCAACACATATCAGGGATCCATTGTAGGGGGTTCTGTCTGTTGCTGAATTCGTCTGTTCCGATTATGCTTTCTGAAACTGGAGAGATCACTACAAGTTGTGTTTGGAGAACCAAAGGGCTCATTATAAGATAGACCTGAGCTAAGACTCCATATTAACCTCCATATGCCCCTGCTCTAACTGGTGGGCCACCGACATTTTGGGGTCTCGTGGAATTAGTGTCAATTAAATACTACCTAGTATTCCCCCAAATATCTGATTATTTCCTTTTCTCCCAAGAATAGTCACGCTTCTAAAAGGCCGCATTTTCTTTTGGGAAGGCTGGGAGAAAGACTAATAAAGTAAACTACGGGTGATGTAATGGGGGGCCTTTCTCAAGGGGGTTTGGTCACCATTTTATTCTAGGAGCTTGTCGGTATGTAAACTGGCTCAATCTTGGGAATTGACTAGGGGTTTTGACTTTCTTCTAGAAATCCATAGTGTTATTCTGATTGTAACTTTGATTCTGCTGTGCCTGTTACAATATCCATGCCCCCCTTGCTTTGCTGATTAAATGCTATTTACTTGATACCTACCACCATCATTTTGATCTCCTTTAGTCATCGCTTAAAGCACTTTGATTGGTAACCCAGTTTCTCCTCATCCCTCTATTAGGGACAGAGGGAAAACCCCAGAGGCTTATTTCCCATGGAGCTCTTACAAGTGTATCTTGCACTCCCACTGTCCTTCATAGCCTTCTGGAAACCAGAATTTCACTGTTGGGGCTCTGATACTCTTCCTTTGGCGTTGGATTCTATGCTTTATAGTCCTTTGGTCACTGATGTCGGTGTGCTGCTTCTATGTGGGCTTAGTTAACATCTCACTTAGATGACTGCTTGCTAGGAAACAAAGCTTTAAAGACCCCTAATGCTAGTTTATTTAATAGCCGGAAATACCTAATTTCCTCACCACACTTTGCTATAGCACTCCTATCTTCTTTTTCCCTTCATGAGGAAGGTATTGAGCAAGGCCATGATGTGAGAACTAATTGTTCTTAAATTGGAACTAGGTTTTAGTGTAAGCCCAAGACCCATTGCTGGATCTATGATTTTTTTGGTTTTGTTTTGAATCTGCCTTTGGTTCCCTTTCGAGACCTCTTTATTAATTTTGGTAGAGAGTCTTATCAATCATCTCCCTAGGGCATGTTATTTTTGCTGCATATAGAACTCAGTGTAGATAGAATTAACATTTAGTACCAAAAAAAAAAAACTATTGATTTCTAGCCTGTGTTATTTTCCATGAGTACTAATAGTTCTTACTGTTCTCCTGACTGTAATTATTTTTTTCAGTTTTTAAGATTTTTATCTTTGTCATTATTTTTCAGCAATTTGGTTATTACATATTCCTCCTCTCTTTTGTTGTTATTTTAGTTTGGGGCGTTTATAGAGAGGCATTTCTCTGTGTTTACTTAGGGTTCTATTCCCTTGCCTTGAAATATTTCTTCACCAGAGATTTCATTTGTGAAGGCCACTCAGCTAATTTTTCATTTGGGATACTTTTTTTTTGTAAGCAAATCTTTATAATTAAAAAATTTGTTGAGATAACCAATTTTGCCTTGATACTTCCCTTTAAATTAAAAAATCATTTGTAAAAGTAGTTTTAAAGCCCCTGTGTACTAATCTTACCTCAGTCATTGCAATGCTAGTTTCTGTTGACTTTTCTTTGGTCAATGGCTTCATTTTTCTAATTCTTTTGTGTTGTTTAGTTATTTTTAATTTATGTTCTACATAATGTATATTATACACAATGGACATTACAATGTTGCAAACCTGTGTTTTGCTATCCTCCTTTCTGGATTTCTTTCTTCTGGCAGGTAGCTAATTTACTTGTCTTTCAGTTTGATTCTTCTGAAGAAAATTTATGATTTTCAGTTTATTTTGAGATAATTGTCTATTCCCATGCAATTGTATCAACTAGTGCAGAGAGAGCCTACATAATCTTTACCTCATCTTCTCCAGTGGTAATGTCTTTTTAAAAAAAATCATTTTATTGGGGGCTCAGACAACTCTTATCGTGATCCATCCATCCATTGTTTCAAGAATATTTATACATTTCTTGCCCTCATCATTCTCAAAGCATTTGCTTTCCACTTGAGCCCTTGGTATCAGCTCCTCCTTATTTCCCCTTCCCTCCCCACCATTGTTTCCTTCACGAACACTTGATAATTTGCACATTATTATTTTGTCATGTCTTAAACACTGTCCGATAACTCTCTTCACCAACTTTTCTGTTGTCTGTTTCCCAGGGAGAAGATTATATGTAGATCTTTGTAATCAGTACCCCCTTTTGACCCCACCTTCCCTCTACTCTCCCAATATTGCCACTCTCACCACTATCCTGAAGGGACCATCTGTCCTCGATTCCCTGTGTTTTCAGTTTCTATCTGTACTTGTGTATATCCTCTGGTCTAGCCAGATTTGTAAGGTCGACTAGGGATCACAGTAGTGGGGTGTGGTGGTCATGTGCTTATGTTAATTTCATGATTGAGATGGAGGGGAGGAGTCTAGCCTGTTAATCTGGAGATAGCCATTGAGTAACCAATGAGACCTCCGTGTGGGCAAGGCTTTCTCCTGATACGTCTGGGAAATCTCACGATATTTCCCTGGTGGAGATGAGACGCTATCTTCCCAGTGGTTGGGAGTTAGTCTCAGAGTTGATTAATCATGGACAAGACAAGATGGCAGCGTCTGAAGAGCCAGAGAAGTCACATGGCTTTACCCTGCAGACCTCTGAAGCTGGAGAGGCCACGTGGAGACTCCTGCCAGTGATGAGTTGCTTCTGTCACCACTGAATGCTGTTGATGAACTCTGATCCCTGGAAGCAAGGAGCCATGGGGAGACCCCTACTAGAGCCAAGATTCTGCACCCACTGACCTGTGACTTCATGAGTTGGAAAAGACATTATAGACTGGTATCGGGCATATGGGCTAATATCGGACTTATGACTTTGAACTGGACTGGGTTGGGATAGTTTTTCAGTGTTCCATTCCTTTTGTATATAAACCCTTTCCTTATACCCATATATATGCGTGTCTATGAAATTTGTTCCTCTAGTCTACCTGGACTAGCACATGGGGCGGGGTGTGGGGGGAGAGAGGGAAGGACCATTTAAGAACTAGAGGAAAGTTGTATGTTTCATTGTTGTTACATTGTCACAGAAGGGCTTTGGGTCCCCAATCTGTGCCCCACCCCTGTAGCAGTCACTTAACCAGTGTGTGGGCATGGCCTGCTCTTCTGAGAATTCTGGGAAATCTGGTACTTCCTTCTTGGAAGTAGGAGACACTCTTTCACTTCCTTGAGAAGCCATATGGGCCTACCCAGATGTGGCCAGAAACCTGGACCTGGACCTAGAGAAGCCACATGGAGACTCCTGCCAGTGCTGAGATGCTTACAACACCACTGGATTCAATGACTCTGTGCCCACTGGCTTGTGATTATTCTGCATTTGACGTCATTGAATCCAAAGATGTTCCACCCTTATAGCATCACTGGATCCAAAGACTTTCTACCCACTTGCTTGTGGTTGTTCTGCATTTGGCATCATTGCATGTGTTTCATGAGTCTGGAGAGGACTTACAGCTTGGCATCGGACGTATGGGCTAATATTAGACTTGTGGACTTGATCTGGACTGGGCTGGGACATTTTCTCAATGTTCAATTGCTCTTGTATATAAATCTCTTTGTTACACATAAGTTTTTTCATGAATTTGTTTCTCTAGTCTACACAGACTAACACACTCCATCATTCACAGTGACACCTTGTGATCACACAGGCTGGTGTGCTTCTTCCATGTGGGCTTTGTTGCTTCTGATCTCGATGGCCGCTTGTTTACCTTCAAGCCTTTAAGACCCCTTTAATCCTATACCTTTTGGTAGATGGCCACCATCAGCTTTCTTCACCACACTTACTTTTGGACCCATTTGTCTTCAGCAACATATCAGGAAAGTGAGCACACAATGATACGATTTTTTTGTTCTTTGATGCCTGATAACCTGATCTGAAGAATGTCATAGCTGATGTCAAATGGACCTTGGTCTAATTCAGAGAATACCAGAAACATGATGATCTGTGTTTTATCAACCACATGAGGGGGTTTGTCTGTTGACTATTGTAAATTATAGATAAAATAACAAAGAGTAGGAAATCCTAAGCAGTTGTAATCATGTGGAATCACTACATGAACTAAGAGGTATTTTGAACAGAAGAGGATATTTCTTAATTCTAAATCAGAAAGGTGTGTGGCAGTCTTGTATCCCTTCATTATATCTATTAAATTTGTATGCTGAACAAATAATAGGACAGGCTGGGCTATAAAAAGAAGAATGTGGAGTCAGGATCAGAGGAAGACTTACTAACAACCTACACTAGTGAGAGCATGTATACTGAAGAGTATCCTAAGATCCGTTCTAGATACCTTTCAAGTGGGAGATAACGGCCTTTCTTGGTACCCGGGGAGCTGTGGGCTGCTGGGCCTGCAGCTGGGATGCCACTAACACTTGCAGATTGCCAATCCTAGGACTGAGAGGTTCAGGCACTATGGAAAAATATTGTTTACCATTAAAAACGGGCCCTTTTTTTGGAGCTGTTCAAAGCCCAGCCTCTTGGAGGGAGAATCAGGAGGGTTTCTGCTCCCAATAAGAATTTACAGCCTTGGAAACCCTCAGGGGCAGTTCTGCAGTGCCTGATAGGGTCATAACAGATTTGTTAGCAATGCTTTTATTTGTTTTTAATCCTGTCTTGGTTTATGACTTTTTGCCACCATTCTCTCCCTAGCTTTCATAGTTCTTACAGGATTGAGTAGAGGGGAAAATACCCTTTTTAAAAATTTGTATCATTCCCTGCTTCCACCCATTTTAAAGATCTTCCACTGTTACCTCTTTGAGTATGCCCCACTGCTTTCTCTTGTTACTTGTTTGCAAAATGTTTTCCTGCCTCGTCCAGTTGCTACTTCCATGATATTTTAGATTTCTTTTTAACCTTTCTGTGACTTAATCAATTTATACCCTAATAATAGTCCTTCATATTAAATGTTCTATTTTTAAATAACTGTTGTGGGTTCCGTCTTTTGTCTGATTGATCATTCATAACAACTGGGGGGATTTTGCTCTGATTTCTTTCAGTAGTATTTGAAGACATTTTCAGGTGTCATGTCTTAGAGAAGAGATATTGGCATCTAGGGAGAAGAGGACAGAGATGCTGATAACGTCCTCGGATGCACAGGAAAATCGGCCACAGCAAAGAATTATCCAGCAGTGCTAAGGTTGAGCTGTGGGAGCAGATTGCCCTAAGGCAGTGGTGCTCAACCTGTGGGTTTCAACCCCTTTGGTAGTTAAATGACCCTTTCACAAGGGCCGCCTGATTAATAACAGTAGCAAAGTTATAGTTATGTAGCAACAAAAATAATTTTATGGTTGGGGCAGGGGGTCACCACAACATGAAGACCCGAATTAAAGGGCCGTGGCATAAGGAAGGTTGAGAACCACTGCCTTAAAGTATGTTCTCTTGCTTGGACTTCCTGGGCAGGGAGCATTTAAGAGATGGTAACTAATTTCCTTTCTCAAGTAAAACGACCGTAGCCAATATTCCATGGTTACCCAGATCCATGGAAAAAGCTGCCAGCTCTTTCCAGGGAGCTGAGACTCTTAAAGTCCTTCTTTCAACTAAAATCAAGTAAATACTTTCTTCTCCTGTGTCCTGGAAAGCAGTCAAAAAAAACAGCATTCATTAGGTGTGTAGTTATACTCCCCGCCAGATCATAGTCTAATTGGCTAAGGGTTTCATATATATATTTTTCTTTTTTTATTTCTACTTTTTCTTTTTCTTTGGTGTGTTTTATTCATTGTTCAGCTTTCAAATGCATATGAGGCAATTGAGAATGCTGTGATGTGGGTCATGTCCACCTTAGATACCTTACTTTAACATTTTAAGAGTTCTTTTACAGAAGATTTGTCCAGTGCAGTATGACCTTTGACTTAAAAACACCCACACGAACATTTTATTGGGGGCTCTTACAGCTCTTATATCTCCATACATCAATTGTTTTAAGCATATTTGTACATATAGTTCAAAAATCATTTCCAAAACATGTTCTTTCTACTTGAGCCCTTGGTATAACTCCTCTTTCCCACCCCCCACCCCCTCCCCACATCCTTGTGTGTCCTGGATCAACTATATATTGTTATTGTTATCTTACACTCACTATTGTTTCCCTTCACCCATCTTTCTGTTATTCGTCCCCTTTAGGGGTGGGGGGGACTATATATCCAATCTTGTGATGGGTTCCTCCTTTCTCACCCTTCCCCCTCCCTGGTTGTCCCCCTACCCTCATGATATTACTACTCCCACTACTGTTCTGAGGGGTTTATCTTTCCTGAATTCCTTGTGTCAAGAGCTCTTACCCGTACCAATGTGTGTTCTCCAGTCTAGGCAGATTTGTAAGTTAGAATGGAGTCATGGTGGTGGGGGGTAGGGGAAAGGAGTCATCAGGAACTAGAGAGATGATGTGTAACTTGTTGGCACTATAATATGTCTTGGTTGAATCATCTTTCTTATACTACATCTGTGTGTGTGTGTGTGTGTGTGTGTGTGTGATATCCAACTATCGATGGACTTTGGGTCTCCACTTCAACCCCCCTCTTTTGCATTGATGTAATTCTTCATATATGATATCTGATATCTGATATCTGATCCCATGGAAACCTCATGACCACACAGGTTGGTGTGCTTTTACCATGTAGGCTTCTTTGCTTCCCTGCTAGATGTCTCCTTGTTTGACTTCAAGCCTTTAAGACTCCAGACACTCTATCTTTTGATAGCTGGCACCATCTGTTCTCTTCACCACATTCGCTTAGGTACCCATTTTGTCTTCAGTCATTGTGTTGGGAAGGTGAGTATCAAAGAGTGCCATGTTATTAGAACAAAGTGTTCTTGTGTTAAGGGAGGCCTAGAGTAGAGACCCAAAGTCCATCTGCTATCTTAATATTTATAAATATGTGTACATTTGCCTCTATTTCTTTCATTATAAATTAATATATTTATATATATATGCCTATAGCTGTACTTCTATGTGGCTGTCACCTAATTTGGTGTCAATTTGAGGATTAAGAATATAGAGATGGAGTCTAGCCTGTCAGTCTTGAAATAGCCAATGAGACCTCTGTGAGGGCATGTCTGAGAATTCTGGGAAATCTGGTCCTTCTTTCTTGAAGGAAGGAGAAACTCTCTCACTCCCTTGGAGTGACCTGACTGACAAGGCTGACTTCCTTTGAAACATCCCTTAGAAGCCACATGGAACTACCCAGATAATATGGCTTTGGGACCCCAATCTGCACTCCCCCTGTGGCAGTCACCTAATCTGGTGTCACTTTGAGGAATAAGAAAGTGCATGCTTTTATGTTTGTAGAACATCGAAAGAGGAAGTTGCCCAAAGAATGTGTTCATAAGAACATCTCAGGGGCTGAGCCCCGGTGGAGTAATGGTTGAGTGCACGACCGCGGCCCACTGGCTTGCCAGTTCAAATCCAGCAGCAGCAAGGCTGGGTAGCTCCCACGATCACCAGAGGGCAGTGATGCCAAAAAAAAAAAAAACAACCATATTGTTGTGGGTGCTAGTAGATAAGGAGGGAACATGTGATATACTGTATGTTTCAAAGACTTTTTTTTTTTTTTAACGCCACCGGGGCTCAGCCCCTCAAAGACTTTTATAGAATGTTATCATATGTAAAAGAAAAGCACTTCGAATGGTGCAAAGATGAGGATAATAGTAATTGACCTAAGCCAAACCAAATTCACTGTCATGTAGTCAATGCTGACTCACAGTGACCCCTTGTGGGCTTTTGGAGCTGTAACTGTTTACTGGGTTAGAAAGCCTAGTCTTACTGGCAGAGCTGCTGGTGGTTTTTAATTGCGAATTGCAGTGCAATGCTTAGCCATTACACCGCCAGAGTGTCCAGTAATGATCATAGCTGACACGTAGTGTGAGCTTCCTATTTGTTAACTGTGCTAACAAACACCAAGAACCCTGCTGGTGTTGAAGCTGTGTGTTGGGCTGCTAACCATAAGATCAGTTTGAAACCACCAGACCTTCCGAGCAATGAGGTTTTCTACACACATAAAGAGCTGTAGTCTCAGGAACCCACAGGAGCATTTTAGGGTTGATAGGAGTCAGAATTAGAGGAATGGCAGTGAGCCATGCTAGCAAACGCCACTGGACTTAACTGGTGGAATGACTTCTGAGGTATGATTAAAGTAATATATAGCCCATTTGGATTTTCCTTAGTCTATCTGAATAGTTCAAGTAAATGAAACATTTGTTAGCATATATCCCTAACCTTCACACACATACTTTTAGGCACATGGACAAAAAGGGAAAAGTAAAATGATATTAATTGCCCAACCACCCATTTCTCAATCTCAAACTACAGTCAGATCATTATAATTCAACTGTTGGCACTTCTCCTTGGGTTGATATAACCTATCCAGGACACATGACTCAGCTAGAGGACCAAGACATTTTCATCTTTTCTATTCTGTGGACATGGGGATTTTGGACATCTCCCAGTATATCAATACCAGCAGCAGCTGTCTCAGTCTGGGACAAGACTCTGACTGTTCCTTGTGGCCTCCTACCGATAACTCATGTTCATCAGAGCAGAACCATCTTTTTCTTAGGTCTTCTCTCATAGTGCTGTAATATCAGCACTTTCTCTGTGTGTGTGTGTCTGTGCATATGCACACTTGTGGAGGCTTAACTTCTCTCATTTCCTTATATCCACTAACATCTGATGAAAGATGACCTAGCTGGTCACTATTACTTCAGTTATGCTATTTTATTTATGCAGATATTTAAGTTTATTGCATAAGAATTTTTTTTCTGATTAAAAATTAAACTTTTGATTTTGAGTCAATAGACATTAGCTTAATGCTGACTTCTAGTTCTATCTCCAAGAGAAAGAAAAATACAAGAAAAGTATGATTGGCTATATAAATTGAATCCTGTTTTCAGGTTTCTTAATGTCATTTCCCAAGATTAGAAATGAAAACATTAATTTAAGAACTGCTTACTGTATGTTTAATACTGTATGCTTACTGTATTAGTTTATTGGGGGCTCATACAACTCTTATCATAATCCATATATCCATCCATTGTATGTCAAGCACATTTAAACATTTGTTGCCTTCATCATTCTCAAAACATTGGCTTTCTACTTGAGCCCTTGGTATCAGCTCCTCACTTTTGCCCTCCCTCCTCATTCCCCTCTCCCTCATGTACCCTTGATAATTTATAAGTTATTATTATTTTGTCATATCTTGCAGTTAGCAACCCAGCACATAGTCAAAATACCCTCAGGACTGTGATTTTGTCATATCTTACACTGTCCATTGTCTCCCTTTCCCCTCTTTTCTGTTGTCTATCCCTCAGGGAGGTTATTTGTAGATCTTTATAATAGGTTTCCTCTTTCTACCCCACCTTCCCTCCACCCTCCAGGTATCACCACTCTCACCACTGGTTCTAAAGGGATCGTCTGTCCTGCATTTCCTGTGCTTCCGGTTCCTGTCTGAACCAGTGTACATCCTCTAGTCTAGCCGGATTTGTAAGATAGAATTGGGATCATGATAGTTGGGTGGGTGGTGGGTGGGGGGAAGGAAGCATTTAAGAACTAGAGGAAAGTTGTATGTTTCATTGTTGCTACACTTCACCCTGACTGGCTCATCTCCTGCCCGCAATCCTTCTGTAAAGGATGTCTAGTTGCCTATGGATGGGCTTTGGATCCCTAATCTGTACTTCCTTTCATTCACAATGGTAGGATTTTTTGTTCTTTGATGCCTGGTATCTGATCCCTTTGATACCTCAAGCTGGTGTGCTTCTTCCATGTGGGTTTTGTTTCTTCTGAGCTAGATGGCTTTTGGTTTACCTTCAAGCCTTTAAGACCCCAGGCACTATATCTTTTTATACCCAGGCACCATCAGCTTTCTTCACCACTTTTCCTTTTGCACACATTTGTCTTCAGTGATGGTGTCAGGAAGGTGAGCATCCTGGAATGCCAATTTAGTAGAACAAGTGTTCTTGCATTGAGGGAGTACTTGAGTGGAGGCCCATGTCCATCTGCTACCATAATACTAAATTTGTAAATCTATATATACAGATCTATTTCCCCATCATATATAAATATATTTACATATTTATATGCCTGTATTTAGACCTCTATTAATGCCCTTAGCCTCCTAGTTCTTTTTTCTATTTCCTTTAACTTTCTTCTTGTCCTACTATCATTTGGGTTTCAGTGATTGCTCCTGGTTACATTGCCCTTGATTAAGCCTCCTCTACTAGTCCTCCTACAGCCTCCTTGCATCGTTTTTAGGATCACTTCTTGTTCCCTTGTTCCAGGGTTGGTCAACATCACCTCCATTTCCCCACCTCCCCTTCTCCCATGTCCCCCAGGAATCATTGGTCCCGTTTTTTTTCTCCTCCAGACTGTTCATCCAGCCTATATTATCTAAATAGACCTGCAGAGATAATAATATGCACCCCCCCAAAACATAACAAAACAAAGCGACAAAATAAAACAAAATGATGACAACAAAAACAATGACCCAAAAGAAAGAAGGCAAAGCCTCCTATCTGGATGACAGACAGCAGAGACGTGGGCAAGGGTAGATGTTGGGCATTGTAAGATATGACAAAATAAAAATATGACAAAAACAATAATTTATAAAATATTAAGGGTTGGTGGGGGAGGTGCAGCAGGGTGGGAAGAGAAAAGATGAAAAGTTGGTGTCAAGGGCTCAGGTGGAAAAGCAAATAATTTGAGAATGATGATGGCAGCAGACATGCAAAGGTGCGTGGTACAATATATGTATGTATGGATTGTGATAAGCAATGTACGAGGCCCCAATAAAATGATTTTTTTGGTTTGTTTTTGGGCACCACTGCCCTCTGGTGGGAGTGGGAGGCCTAGCCTTGCTCCTGGAGAGCTGCTGCTGGATTTGAACTGTCAACCCAGTGGACTGCAGTCCCTCACTCAACCACTACACCACCGGAGCTCAGCCCCTAAAATGATTTTTTTTTGGGTGTATCACTGCTAAAATGTTTTTTTTAAAAAAGGAAAACCTGTAAATAGTTGAAGATCTGTTTGTTGACATCTAAGTGTGCCCTTCACTTGAGTCTGATGGGGTGCCATGCCCTGGCCCCCAAATATAATCCTTGGCACTCCCTTGGGACCTCTGTGTTCTACTGTCCCTACTGTTTTGTGTAGTGTTTTGCCTCGGTGTGGTGGGGCCAGACTGGGCGCAGTCCCAACACTATGACTGCAGTGCTATCCTCCGTAGGGCCATGGGTTAGTGAGGGATGTCGTGTTCCATAGTGTGGCTGTCCTTCTGGTCCTCTCTATGCATTGGCTGTTCAGAGCACGGATATCATCCTCAAGGCTTGGTGGACTAGGATGTGTTCCAATCTCTCTTCCTCCCCCTTCATTTGCTCTTGTGTGCTCTGCTCAGACAATTCCCTCTCTGTCGGCTTCAGTGCTGTCCTCTAAAGTAAATTCTTCGGCGGGAAGGGGTTGCGGTCCACATAGTTGGGATTAGGGTTGGGCCCTCAGACCCTTTCACTGGCTCCCCTGTCCACACTGGCCTGCTGCATTCACATCCCAGAGTACCAGGTTGAAGTCTGGTCCCTCTTTCCCTGTGGAGATATAAACAATACCCTCCCCTTGGGTGGGTAGTGCCCTGTTCCCACACCACACATTTCTTTCTCCTCTCCCTTCTTTTTAGTTGGCTACCAACATGTATCCCTGGATTGGGTCTGGCTCCTGCCATACTACCTGGATCTCACCCCAGGCATGTGTGTATATAGTAGTTTTTCTCCTATGCCACTTTTGCATTTTTTTTTAAATAAGCTTCTCTCAGCAGACTCATGTTGTGCTTGTCCTTTGTGCTTGGCTTACTTCACTTAGCATAATTTCCTCCAGTTCTTTCCATGTGGTGATATGCTTCATGTAGTTATCACTGCTTTTTAGCAATGTGTAGTACTCCATTGTATGTATGTACTACAGTTTTTTAATTCATCCATCTATTGATTGAAATTTGGGTTGTTTCCAACTCCTTGCAATTGTGAACTGTACCTTGATGAACATTGGAGCACAGATGTCTGGCTGTGGTTTGTTTCTTGCCTCTTTTGAGTATATGCCCTGTAGGGGGATTGTTGGGTCATATGGTAGCTCAATTTCCATCTGTTTTAGATATTGCCAAATTGATTTTCATAGTGGCTGTACCTACCTACAGGTCCACCAGCAGTGGATGAGAGGTCCTATCTCACCACAGCCCCTCCAACACTTGTTGCTTTCTGATTTTTTGAATTGGACTATCTTTGAGGGTAGTAGGTGGTATCGCATAATTGTCTTAATTTGCATTTTTCTTATGGCTAATGATCAGGAACCTTTTCTAATTTCTGCCCCTGTGAAACTTCTGTTCAGGTTCTTTGACTACCTTCTCAGTGGGTAGTTAGTTGCTCTCTTATTGTAAGCTTGCAAAGTATTGTAGATGCTAGTAATAAGGCATTTGTCTCGTGTAATTTCTAAAAATGTTTTCCCATTCAGTGGGCTCTCTGATTACTCTCTTGGTAAATTATTTCAATGTACAGAGGTGATTTATCTTTAGTATATCTCACTTGTCAATTTGCGACTCCTCTGCATTTGTATCTTTCCCTATTTCTTAAAGTCCATATATTCGCTGTGCCAACATTCCCAGGTTTGTCCCAACTCCCTCATTAGTGGCCATAATTGCGTGGGGTTTTACCTCAAGTTCTGTAATCCACCTTGAGTTAGTTCTTGTGCATGGAATGAGGTTAGAGTTTCACTTCATTTTCTGCAGGTAGATATCCATGTTGTGTTAGTCCGGGTAGACTAGAGAAACAAATACATAGACTCACATATGGATATAAGGAAAGGGTTTATATAGGAATGGAATGGAATATAAAAGGAATGGAACACTGAGAAAGCATCCCAACCCAGTCCAGTTCAAAGTCATAAATCTGATATTATAATGTCTCCTTCCGACTCACGAAGTCACAGGTCAGTGGGTACAGAGTCCTGGCGCTGGCAGGGGTCTCCCCATAGCTCCTCACTTCCAGGACTCAGGGTTCATCAACAGCATCCAGTGGTAGCAGAAGCAATTCATCACTGGCAGGGGTCTCCACGTGGCCTCTCCAGTTTCAGAAGTCTGGTTCCATCAGGGCAAAGCCATGTGGCTTCTCTGGCTTCTCAGAAGCTGCCATCTTGTCTTGTCTGTGATTAATCATCTCTGAGACTAATTCCCAACAACTGGGAAGAGAGCTTCTCATCTTCACGAGGGAAATATTGCAAGATTTCCCAGAATTCTCAGGAGAAAGTCATGCCCACACAGAGGCCTCATTGGCTACTCAATGGCTGTCTCCAGATTAACTGGCTAGACTCCACCCCTACATCTCAATCATGAAATGAACATAAGCACATGACTGTCACACATGTTTTCCACACATGTTTGAAGAGGGCATCTGCTTCCCATTTGATATCTTTTGAGCCTTTATCAAATATCAGTTTTTTTGTTTTTATTTATGGATCTTCAGCTTGTTTCCATTGGCCTGAATAACTCATTATTTCAGTCCCAAAATTTTGATCACTGTGACTGTATAATTGGTGCCAAAGTCAGGTAGAGCAAGCCCTCCATTTTGTCCTTCTTGAGGAATTCTCTGCTAATTGTGGTCTTCTTCCTTCTCCATATGTAGTTAGTAATCAGTTTTTCCAACTCTTTGAAGAAGGATGAGGGTATTCATATTAGGATAGCATTAAACTTATGTAGTGCCTTGGACAGAACTAACATCTTTATTATATTGAGTCTTCCAATCCATGAGCATGGGATATTCTACTACTTGTTGAGGTCACTCTTAGTTTCTATAATAATGTACTATTAATTTGCCTCATACAAATATTTCATTTTCTTAGTCAGGTATATCCCTAGATACTTCAATTTGTGCTTGGCTATTATAAAGGGCACTATCTTTTTAATTGCCTCTTCTGTTCATTTTGTTGATCTTGTATCCCGCCACTCTCCACTTGTGGAGTTTAGGGGATTTTTGATTTATAAGCTGTATCACCTGCGGATAATGATAATTTCCCTACTTCTTTCCCGAGATGAATACCTCTGATGTCTTTTTTTTGTCTTATGTTGTTTCTTTCCATTTGCTATTAGTAGGATTGTTCTGTTGACTCTACTCTTATTGGTGTAAGTTTTGTGTCAGCATATCAACCACAAGTCTCTTTCAAGTTGTTGAATTCGTTAGAATACGGGCCTTCATAGTACTATATGAAGTACTATACAGCAATATAGTATATTGCTGTATACTATATAGTATATTGCTATCAGCCTTTCTCTGATAAGTGCCTTTTCTGAATTCCAAATGTTTTGATATGTTGTATTTTCATTCTCATTGGTTTCATTCTCATTCTCATTGATTTCATCTCTGATCTGGGCCAATACCCACTCCTTTTGCAAAAGAGAATTATTCATCCTCCAATTGTTTGGCCCTTGTTTTCTTCATTATCCTTCTGTTGATTTCCAGCCTTATGGCACAGTGTTCGGAGAGAGACGTCTGCAAAATCTCTGTATCCTTGAACTTACTCAATTTCGACTTGTATCTCAGCATGTGGTCTATCTTTGAGTAAGTGCCATGTGGACTTGAAAAGATTGTGATTTTTTTTTTTTATTTTGGTTGGAAGCTCTGAAAATATCTATCAGGTCAAGTCATCCAATTGTGCTGTTTAGATCTGTAGCCTCCTTGCTGAGTTTCTTTCCCAGTGATCTGTCTTTTTCAGAGTGTGCTGTTTTAAAGTCACGTCCAATAATTATTAGAGCCTGTGATGTCTTTTTCTATCTTTTAGGGTGTTTGGTTTACGGGTTACATGGGTCTCTCCTTAGGTGCATATATATTTTCTGGACTGGCAGCAGGAGCTCTGGGTGGGGTGTGTGAATCTTGACTAGACACCCTCTTCTTCTGTCCTGTATTTTATAATTTATAGAAATTAATGTAGCCACACATTTCTTGACATAAAGTAGAAGATTAATTAGATCAGAACAAAATGTACTTACAGAAATTTAACTGCAAGTCAATTATTAAACAGAATGTAGTTACAGAAGTTCCATTCCAACTCTGAATTGGCTACTCCCGGTGTCTGAGCAGATGCTTTGGGTCAAGATTCATTTAGCCTTTTGGATTAGATCTCCAGAATTTGAAATTTAAATATATACAAGTTTTACTTTCCTAACTGGACAACATGTAAGAAAGTTCTACTTTGTTATTCCTGCATAACCGGGAATTAGTCCTTAAATGGTTTGTAGCTGGGCATGTGATGTGATTGCTACTATAATTGCTAGCAAACATGGAAAAAAATGAAGTTCTAGTTGTAGCAATATCACCAAAGTTAGCAAACACATGTGAAAGGCAGGCGTAGCAGCCAATTGAAGAACATCCTGCCAACTAAGGAAGATTTGGGACACAAAATTACACAGCAAAGAGAGAGTGTTTGGGCTTATATGTCCTTCTATATTTAGTGCTTTTGTTTTTAGAAAATGTGTCTTGTCATATCATACACTGCCTGACATCTCCCCTTGCCCACTCCTCCAATGTCTGTCCTCCAGATAGGAGCTTATGCATAGATCCTTGTAATCGGATCCCCCACTCTACCCCCCTTCCCTCTGCCCATCCAGGAACTCCATTCTCACCACTGGCCCTAAGGGGCTTATCTGTCCTGGGTTTCCCCTATCTCCAGCTCCCATCTCTACCAATGTACCTCCTCTCGTCCAGCTGGATTTGCATGGTAGAATTGGGACCATGACAATTGCGGGGAGGAAGTCTTCAAGAACTAGAGGAAAGTTGTATGCTTCATCGCTACCCCACTGCACATGGACTGGCCGGTCTCCTCCCTGTGACTCCTTTATAAAGGGTGTCTATTTGCCCATAAATGGGCCTTGGGTCCCCACCCTGTTCTCTCCCTCATTCATAGTGATGTGATTCTTGTTCTTTGATGCTTGATATCTGCTCCCTTCGGCCCCTCATGATCACACAGGCTGGTGTGCTTTTCCATGTGGGTTTGCTGCTTCTGCTTTAGATGGCCACTTGTTTACCTTCAAGACTTTAAGACTCCAGATGCTTTATCTTTTGGTAGCTGGGCACCATGGACTTTCTCCACTCTGTCTGCCTCTGTACCCTTTTGTCCTTGGTGATCATGTGAGGAGGGTGGGCATAAAATGATATGATTTTTGTTCTTCAATGCCTGATACCTGATTCCCTCCACACCTCATAGTCGAACAAGTTGATGTGCTTCTTCTTTGGTGGGCTTTGTTGCTCCTGAGCTATATGATCGCTTGTTTACCCTCAAGCCTTTAAGACCTCAGACACTATATGTTGATAGTCAGGTACCATCACCTTTCTTCACCACTTTTGTTCATGCCCCCACATGTCTCAGGAAGATGCACACACAGCGATATGACTTTTTTTCCTTTTTGATGCCTGAGATCTGATCCTTTTGACACCTCGTGGCCACACTGGCTGGTGTGCTGCTTCCATTTGGGCTTGGATACTTCTCAGCTAGATGGTCATTTGTTTATCTTCAAGCTTTGAGATCCCAGACACTATATCTGTTGATAGCTAGGTGCCAATAGTTTTCTTCACATTTGCTTATGTACCTATTTGACTCAGTGATCATGTTGGACTAGTGAGCATCATGAAATACCAGATTAATAGCACAAAGTGTTCTTACATTGAGGGAGTGCCTAGTTGGGGGCCCAAGGTTCAGCTGCTATCTTAGTACTAAACCTATAAACATATGTACCTGGATTTATTCCCTCATCATAGATCATATATTTACATATGTACAAGCCTATGTTTAGACCTCTGCAAGTGCCATTTGCCTTCTAGTTCCTTCCTCTGTTTCCTATGACAAAAAAGAATGATTTATAAAGTATTGAGTGTTGGTGGGGGAGAGGGTAACAGGGATGGAGGGTAAGGGTTAAGGAGCTAAAATCAAGGGCTCAAGTAGAAAAGCAGATGTTTGAAGAATGATGATGGCAGCAGGCAAGTGAAGGTGCTTGGCACAGTATATGTATTTATGTATTTTGAAAAGCAATGTACAAGCCTCCAATAAAATGACTAAAAAGAAAATAAAAAAATGTGTCTTGTTGGATGTTAGAAATATACCATATTTTGGGTACATGAGGGGAGGTAAGTGGGTGCAGATAACTCCCTTTTCACAATAACATCTTTGTAACACTGACTTGCAAGTTCCCCAGCATAAGTTACTTGCTAAATGAATTTTCAAAGAATTGAGCTAACCTATTCAATAGGGTACCCACTTGGATACAGAGTATCGGTGAAACACAGCCCCAGTGTTTTTCATGGACAACACTTAGGAAACAGTTCCAATTTCTTTTGAGGTGAATTTAAGAGAACTTTGGTCAAATATTAGGTGAACCCCTCCTTATTCAGCCTCAAATAAATTAATTGTTTCTTTAGATAAGGCAGTGGATGAATGATCCAGAAATATGATATAGGTATTCATCAGAAGCATTTAAAAATGAAATGCCTTTATTTTTAACTCAATTTAACACTAGTAACCAGCCCTGGTTTCTCATTCTCCCTTTTCTTCTATGTAAGATCCCTCTACCTAAAATTGCAAGGATTTAAGCAGGCTAGAAACACCTTTTCATTTATCTCCCATCCCAGAACAGAAATACCATTTTTGCTAAGCTCTGGATATTTTCTGATTATAGTTTGATCCTTCAAGGTGACTTGTCTCCTATTTTATATCCAACATGATTGGGAGTGAGTTTTTCAATCACTAGTTTTTCTTTTCATTAGGAACCCTTGGGGGTGGGCAAGGGTGGGTACAAGATCTTGGAGATGAGACTACAATATAGCAAATGGGTAGATTCTCATCACTTCAGGACAGCAGAGGCTATAGAACATCTCATGCTCTTGTTCTCTTTTCTTGATGTAACACACCAATTACTGGTGAAAACATATTGGCCAAGCTTTGCTCTATAATGCTATCTTAGTGACAGCTTTAAAATCAGCACATTGAGAAAAAAAATCAGCACATTGATATTTAAGAGAAGCACTGTGACATTGAAAATGTTTCCAAAAATCTCTGCCAATCCCCCCAGTTTGCCTCACAGGATTGTTCAAGGATTTTTCCATGTAAATGGTTTCTATATCACCAACTTAGGACCAACTTTGGATGTAGTTACTATTAAAAAGTGCTTTTAAAAAATTCTTATTAAAATTTGAGAGTGAGATTAAAGATGGAAAAAAAAGACTTGTAGAACCATAGCTCAACTCTGTTTTGTGCCCTTTCATGCATACATTTGCATTGATAGAAGGCCACTACTGCTCACTCTGAGCGACGCAAAAAGGTAAGCACATGGCTACTAGTCTACAGGTATGCCTTAGAAGACAAAACTGACAATCTGCTTCTGAAAAATTGTAGCCTTGAAAACCTCGTGGAGCTGCTCTGGCACACATGGTGTTCTCCTGAGGCAGCCCAATTTGGAGATAAATAACAACAACTGGTTTTTCTGTTAGTTTTATGATGTTGGATTGGAGGATGATTAAAACAATATTTTATCCCATGAGTGTTAAACTTCTCCCATCCATTCATTCTATCAGGAGAATTTTAAAAACACCAGTAAATGCTGCAAAAATATTTTTCAAAGATATTTCACTGCTTCTTCTACTGGGTAAAGCACTTGAATGGTGGTCAATGTAGGGCAGCCTACCCATTTCCCTTGCAGGTTTCTAGATGGAAAGATCTATGTCTGCAATTCAAGTATGAGAAAGAGATTTTAGATTTTGAGAGGTGAGTGGTTATCCATACTGGTTGGACTTCAGCACCATTTATGGAATGAAAAAAAAATAGATGCAAAGATCCCACTCCTAAAAATTTTGAAACAGCAGCTTTGGATAATCCTAGAAATTTATAATTTTTTGTTAAGAAAGCTTTTTGGGTAGCGCTGCTGTGTTGTCAGCTTGCAGAAACACTCTGCTCAATGTGTTCTGCTTCATCATTTAGTGACCATTTGGAGTAGAACTGCAGTTGAGAGTTTCTGACCCTTGTTTTCAAGAGCAGAAAGCCTCTTTCTCCCTTACCAGGGCTGGTGGGTTTGAACTGCTGCCCTTGTGCTTAAAAATCAAACTCATAACTACTACCCCACCAGCTTTTTAGAATAATATACAGGGGTGAAATTTACATATTAATCATATATTAAGAGTTAGCTTGTAATAAATCTGCATTAATTAAAATTAGTCAAGACTTTTTGGTTATGAGCAGATGTCAGAAAACCAAACCAGCTTGAACAAAAGAGGATTTACTGCTTTATGTAACTGTCAAGTTCATGGTGCAGGTGACACAAATGCTCCATGGTTCTCTAAACCCAAAACTAAACCCAACGCTGTTGAGTTGTTTCATATGCAAGAGTATGACTCCCTCATAGGATTTTCCAAATCTAAATCTTTAAAGGAGCAGACTGATATATCTTTCTCCTGACAATGGGCTATTGGCTATTTTCAGCCAGCAGCCAACCACTTTAACTGCTATGGGACCAGAGCCCCCAGTAACTTCCTAAAAGCCCATCCAAGCCCACGGCCATGGAGTTGCTTCAACTTATAGTGATCCTACATAGGTTTTCTGAGCCTGGAATTCTATGTAGGAGCAGGCTGCTTCATCTGGTGGCCTTGAATAGCATACCTTGTCATTAGCAGCCCAACTCCTAAGCCATAGCTTCACGGAATTTCATCAGCATTTTCTTTTTCCTATTTCCCTCTCTCAGTTCTGCCAACAGGTGCTCTCATGTGATAGCAAATGTGACGGTTGACAGCTGTAGCTTTCATTTTTATTGCTCATGAGCTGAAAAAGAGAGAGAAAACTCTCTTCTCTCTGTCTTTATTTAGAATCTGGATGAATTATGAGCCTGCCTCTTTGATCAATTACTATGAAAGGGAGAGGTGATCACATGGTTAGTCAAAAATCAGGCAGGACCCTGTTTCAGAGGGTCATCTGTGATGGAAATGGTTCAGCTTCCCTGTGGAAGAGTGTGTGCTGAAGAGATGAACACATTTAGCTGAGGCTTACCTATTTGAGTCTAATATAAAGAGGTCTGGTGGGAAGTAATTTTGTATGTGACTTTCTTTAGCATCAAGCATTTAATCAAATAATATAAAGCTACAGAGGTACCTTATTTTAGGTGTGGAGATTTCTGTTTGGCATGTTGTTCAATGTGGGTATGAAATGTACTTGTTACAACTTGAAAACATACCTTCCATCTCTTAGCCCTCATCTCCATGGGTGTGGAGGACAGCCTTCTAAAATGGTTTCCCAGTGATATTCACCTCTTGGGATTCATATTCTTCTGCTTGAGTACTGGGCCTAGTGATTTATGACACAAATTATGGAACGACAATTTCCAGATTGGATTATAAATGCCAGTGCCCTCTTTTTTTATTCTAAAATGTTTTAATTTTTTAAATTAAAAATCTGTTTTATTAACATGTAATTCATTTGTCATTGAGGTAGTTAAAGTTTATTGTGCCAACATGGCTAATAAACACATGGAATTACTTGAAGGGAGGAGAGATAAATGAATGGCTCCATGAGCCTCATCTTTCTAGTTCTCGGGTCTCTTGTTCTCTGACGGTTGGACCAGGGTGCAGCTGCCTTAAGCGGTTCCCTGCTTCATGTGACAAAGCTCACTTCCTGCAAGACACCCCTGAGGAGAAGGCACATGGACCTACCTCAATGCAGCCCTGGGTGCTGGAGCAGCTGTGTGGAGACCCCTGTTAGCGCCGAGATGCTTACAGGCTCACTGATTTGACTTTCTTCTTGCAGTCAGTGTCATTGCGTGTGTTTTGTGAGATGGAGAACTTTGTGGGTTGTTGTTGGACATATGGGCTAATGTTGGACTTGAGAGCTTAGACAGTACTTGGTTGGGATGTTCTCTTAATGTGCACTTACCCTTTATATAAAACTTTCTCTTATACACATCAGTTTCTGTGGACTTATTTCTTTAATGTACCCAGACTAACACAATTATATAATTCAAATTTAAATATATTAAAAAGAGTTGTTCAATCATCACCACGATCAATTTTAGAACAGTTTCTTCTTTCTTGTACTCCTTATTATTAGTTTCCCATTTTCTCACAACCTTTCCTGCCACAATCCTAAGAAACTTAAACTACTACTGTTTTATCTATTTTGGATTTCATATGAAGAAAATGTACAAAAACCAAAAACACAACAATAACAAATACATAACAATAACAATAACATAACAATAACAAAACAGTAAAATCTCAATTGAAAAGAAGACAGGAAATAATCAAAAGTACAACAAGTTTAAAATGTGTCAAAAGGGGTAAAAACTAATATAGTATTAAATTTTAACTGAATGATTTCTGCCTTCATCCATTTTCAAATGCATCTGTCTGATAGTCAGTGGCTAGCGGGGATTCTTAAGAACTCTGCGAATGGATTTGGGTCTTCACTGTCACCCATAGCAAACTGGGTGCTCAGCATTTGAGCTCTAACACAGTTTTCTCCTCTGGTCCTGGATTTTATTATTTACAATCCATGGATCACACAGGCTGATGTGCTTCTGTGTGGATTTAGCTGACACCACATTTGGTTGGCTGCTGCTTTTGAGATAAGTTTTTAGGAACCCAGATGCTATTCTTTCTGATAGCTGGGCACATTTCTTCACCATATTTCATTATAGCACCCATTTTTTTTTTCCAGTAACCTCTTCATGATGGCTAGTTTTGAGTAAGGTCACACCATAAGGATTAATTGTTCCCAGATTAGGGCTATGATTAAGTAGGAGCTCAAAATTCATTCACTTACCTATGGTTTACATATGTGTGACTTCTTGTCTTTCTATCTTTGATGAAGCTTGCTGCCATGTTGGAGAGGCCCACATCACAACTGAGAGTACTCTTGGAGAACAGTCACGAATGAGCTACATCATGCAATCATGTGAAGGAGAGTGGAAGCACATTTTCCATTCTTTGGCCAGCTTTGAGATGACTTCAACCCCAGTTGGCTTTTGAGACTTCGAAACCAAGGATCCAGTTAAACTATGCCTGGATTTCTGACCCAAATGGAACTGCCAGATAATAAATGTTGTTTTATTAAGTCACTTTTTAAATAACGTTTTTATAAAATGTTGTTTTATAAGTCACTACATTTTTAAAAAATTATACATCACTTTATTGGGAGCTCTAACAGATGTCATAACATTCCATAATTCAAATAGAGCAAGCATAATTGTACCATTCCTATTACAATCTGTTTCAAACATTTTCTTCTTGAACTCTTTGATATCAGCTTCCTTTTATCCCCTCCCTCCACCACCCTTCCCCCCAAACCCTTGCTGTTATTGTTATATATTGTTATTCTATTATATATACACACATGTATCCATTTATTAATTTTTTCCTTTGTATTTGTTTTTTAAATCATTTAATTGGGAACTCATACAACTTCCATCACGATCAGTACATACATCAGTTGTATGCAGACCACATTTGTACAGTTGTTGCCATCATCATTCTCGAAACATCCTCCTTCTACTTAGGCCCTTGGTATCAGTTCCCCATACTTCCCCTCCCTTCCCATTCCCTGTCCCTCACGAACCCTTGCTAATTTACAAATTATCATTATTTTGTCTTATTGTACACTGTCTGATGTGTCCCTTCACCCACTTCATTGTCCATAACCCAGGGAGGAGGTTATATGTACATCTCTGCAATTGGCTCCCCCTTTCCACTCCCCCTTTTCTCCACCTTCCCGGTAGTACCACTCTCACCACTGGTCCAGAAGGGCTCATCTGTCCTGAATTCCCCATGTTTCCGGCTTCAGTGTACATCCCCTGGTCTAGCAGGATTTGTAAGATAGAATTGGGATCATGATGGTGGGAGGGAGCATTTAAGAACTAGAGGAAAGTTACTTATTTCATTGTTGCTACATATACCTTGACTGGGTCGTCTCCTCCCTGTGACCCCTTTGTAAAGGGATGTCACTTCACCTACTGATGGACTTTGGCTCCCCAATTTAGTTCTTTGATGCCTGATACCTTATGTCTTCGACATTCTGTGATCACACTGGGTGTGATCACAACTAGAAGAGGCTGGTGTGCTTCTTCTATGTGGGTCTTGTTGCTTCTGAGCTAGATGACAGTATATTTATTTTTTAGCTGTTTTTTACCCCATTCAGTATATCCATTCACCTACAATTCTGTTATTT
Source organism: Nesogale talazaci (assembly GCA_004026705.1). Taxonomy (NCBI): domain Eukaryota; kingdom Metazoa; phylum Chordata; class Mammalia; order Afrosoricida; family Tenrecidae; genus Nesogale; species Nesogale talazaci. The sequence goes on along the minus strand of PVJH01007521.1, from coordinate 16,232 downwards.
GCTCCATTCGAGTGGGATAATACAATCATCATTTCTATCAGCAACTCCTTTCCCTCCTCCCTCCTTTTTCCCATTATTCAGTGAATCATTATTTCTGTTGCTGTTCCTGAAGGGTCATCCATTCTGCCATTCCTGCATTGAATGATCTTAATTATATACATGAACATATGTAGGTCTAACAGTATTATTAAGATTGTGATAGGTAGGTTTGTTGTGCCAACATGGCCAATGAACCTATATGAGATCAATTGAAGGGCAGAGATATAAATGGCTTGGTGAGCCTTGCCTTTTGCTCTTGGATCTTCAGACCAGCTGGCTGCCTTGCTTGTTCTGTGCCATGATTTTCAAGCTACACTGTCTGTGGGACACCTAATCCATGGACTGTGTTGCTGTGAGTTGAGTTTCCTTCAAGCCCTGCTTTGCCATGCTACTGGAATATACATCTCTTGAGCTGCGGACTGTCGGACACTGTAATCTGGATAACTGTTGGTGACCTGCCTTGCTGTTTGCTGCTTGTGGTGGGATATCCTGAATTGCTCTACAGAGGACAACTCGGCGGCCCTCAAGACTTGAAGGACTACCAGTGTACTAGTTGTCTCATGCAAGTGAGTTGCAGTGAGCCATTTGTACTGCTTTATAGATTAGTTAACTTTATTTCTTATGTTAGATCTATCTATCTATCTATCTATCTATCTATCTATCTATCTATCTATCTATCTATAGAATTATTAGTGTCCTGTTTTTGTTTCTCTAGAGAACCCCATCTAAAAGATGAAACATAAACCTTAATAGTAAGGGGTGGATATATTAAAGAACAGAAGATAGCTATGTGTTTCATCAGTGCTACACTATAGACTAAATTCCCCATCCTCACCACCCCTGTCCCATGTGGCCCCTCAGTGAAGGCCTGTGCAATTGTCTTGCAGGTGGATTTTGGGTCTCCACTTTGTCACACCAATTTGATTACTTGTTTTTGAACTTCTGATGCCTACTCCTGTTGATACCTCACGATCACACAAACTGGTTTGCTGCTTCCATATAGGCATTGTCGATTCCTTGCCCACTGGCCACTTGTTTGACTACAAGTCTATCTTTTAATAGCTGGGCACTATCAGCTTTCTTCACCACATTTAATTATGCACCCATTTTGTTTAAGTCCCTCAGTTTTGAGGGAAATTGTTGTGCAGCATCATATGACAAATATGAGGGATTTATTTAAAATTTAGTATTCTGCTTGTATGTGCTAGTCCAGGTAGAGCAGAGAAACAAATTCATAAACACAAATATGAATAAGGGAAAGATTTACATGCAAGAGAAATGGAACATTGAGAAAGCATCCCAACCCAGTCCAGTTCAAGGTCACAAGTCTGATATTAGCCCATATGTCAGATACCAGTCTATAAAGTCTCCTTCTGATTCACAAACCCTTGCAATGACACCAGGACAGTCACAGGCCATTGGGTGCAGAGTTTTGTGTGTCTAGCGGCAATAGAAGCATCACAGCATTGACAGAGGTCTCTCCATGGCTCCTTGTTTCCAGGGTTTAGTGTTCATCAGCAGTATCCATTGGCCGTAGAAGCATCTCAGCACTGGAAGGGGTTTCCCTATGGCCTCCCAAGCATCTCAGCACTGGCAGGAGTCTCCACGTGGCTTCTCTGGTCTCAGAAGTTTGGTTCCATTAGGGTAAGCCCATGTGGCTTCTCTGACTCCTCCAGGTTCCAGGATCTATCAGCATACTGTCATCTCATCTTGTCAGTAGTTGTTCTCCAAGGAACTCACTCAAGTTTCTCTTCTCCAATTGGGAAATACCGGACTTCCCAGAATTTTCAGGAGAAAGCCATTGCCACACAAAGGCCTCATTGGCTATCTCCAGATTGACAGGCTAGACTCCACCCCTACACTCTCAATTGTGAAATTGACATCAAGTACATGACCGCCACATTGTGCATTTCATGTATTATTGAAATATAGTATACAATTGCACTCAGAGTGCAACTGGGTTCTGGTGATTCCAGCTATACAGTAAGGATTGAGTCACTTTCGGAGTCACTTTCAGAGTCACTGTCAGAGTATCCTAGATTTCGGACCTTCTTTTGCACTCTATTTTCAGAATCACAATGCTTCCCAGCCCACATAGTAATTGAATCTAGAGCAAGCACTGTTATTGTTGTTGTTATGTGCCATCCAGTCAGTCTTAATTTGTGGTGACCCTGTGTATAACAGAAGAAAACGCCACGTGGTCCTTCGCAGTTTCACAGTTGTAGCTGCTTACGCTTATTATTGCAGCCCTGTGTCGATCGCGCTCATGAGCGTCTTCTCTTTTTCACTGACCCATTATTTGACCAAGTGCAATGTTCTTTCCCGGGGACTGTCTCTCATGATAACATGTTTAAAATACTGTGATGAAGTCTCACCACCCTCACTTAAGAGGAGCACTCTAGCTGTATACCAGGAGGTATATGTATAAACCTATTCCCCACAGTTCCTATGCTCTTGTTATTCTTTTTAGTGACCTCTATTTAAGAGAAGAAAAGGTGATCATCTGGTTGGGCCAAGCTTGGTAGGGTAAGAGTGCTTCTGTTGAGTTGATACCAACTCCTCAGGATTTCCAACATGTTCAATTTTATCCTTTCAGTTATTAAAGTCAATTCATGTCACTAAAGTTCTCCCTTATCCTAACCGGCATTCTCTTTTGTTAAACATGATGTATTCCTCCTTCTGTGACATGTCAAAATCAAGAGAGATAATATTTTGTTGTAATCTATAAGATTTTCACTGGTTGACTTTGGGAATTGTATCACTAGCCCTTTCTTCCTAATCAATTTTAGGATAAGTTTTACTGACATCTTTCTACTATAGGTGACTGCTGGCTTTTGAAATATTGATGGCATAGCTAGCAGCATCAAAGCAATTTGCAAGCTATGAAAGCATTTCAAAATGACAAACATGTGGTGGGCAGGATGTTGTGCTGTATATGTCAGTATTTGCATCTTGAATTGTTATGTTGTCTGTCTAGGCAAGGTCTGTTTCTCACTCGCTCTTATTCCCTTCCAGCTCTGAAAGTGGTTGGCTACATAATGGCAGAGTTGATTATCTTTGTAGACTCAACCACTTTAGGTTTAGAGAGAATAGATGGCAAACCTCACTTAGGACCCCATATCTAACTCACATTCTTTAATCCAGCTTGTGTCAGACGTTGGCATTTTGAGTTATTAGGTGCTGGCTTGGCAGCAAGTAATAAAGTGGCAGTTTCCCCACTGTTTACTATGCTCTATCTATAGCTTTCTTGGTTGGAAAAAGTACAGGCAGGAGAGGTGAGTGGAAGGGCAGGATTTAAGTTTAATATCAGCCCAATGGCATCCAATCCTCACCTTGAATTTCTAAATATTATATCCATGCTGGAGCTGAGTTAGTATAAGCAGGGGTTCTCAAATTTGGGGTAAAAGTGCTGTGTGGGAAGACTTTGGCTTTTGTGTGATAGGCAGCAGCTGGCTTCTATTTTAGCAGCGCAGCTGCAGCAGGTAGGATTGCTGGGATGGGGCCCTGGCAGTGTCTGGCAAGGAGAAGGGTTCGTTTTGGGGTCAGAGCAGGCTTGACTGTGGCTGCAGCCTGATCAAGCAAGTATATGGGCTTGACAAGCTTCTTTTTGGGAGGGAGGTGTTTTAGTTGTGCCTCACACACACCCTGCTGTCAAGTCTATACTGTCTCCGAGCTACCTCATAGGTTAGGGTAGAACTGCCCCTGCGGATTTCTGAGACCAAGTCTCTATGGGAGTAGAAAAGCATGCCTCTCTCCCGCATATCTTTCTCAACTTCTGGTTTTGAACATTCAGATGTTGTGGGCATACTACAAAGATTCTTTTTTTTTTCTTTTAAAAATCATTTTATTGGGGGCTTGTACAAGTCTTATCACAATCCATATACCCATCCATTTTGTCAAGCACATGTGTACATTTGCTTCTCAAAACATTTTCTTTCTACTTGAGCCCCCCTCCCTTTCCTCCTCCTTCCCTCTCCCACATGAACCCTCGATAATTTATAAATTATTATTATTTTGCTATGTCTTACACTATAGATGTCTCCCTTCACCTATTCTTCTGTTGTCCATCTCCCAGGGAGGGGGTTATATGTAAATCCTTGTGATCGGGTCCCCCTTTGTACCCCACCTTTCTCTTCCCCTCCTGGTAGCATTACTCTCATTATTGGTCCTCATGGGTTTATCTGTTCTGGATTCCCTGTTCTTATCTGTACCAGTGTACATCCTCTGGTCTAGCTGGATTTGTAAGGTAGAATTGGGATCATGATAGTGGGGGGGGGGCAGGGAGAAAGCATTAAAGAACTAGAGGAAAGTTGTATGTTTCATTGGTGCTATACTGCACACTGACAGGCTCGTCTCCTCCCCGAGACCCTTCTGTAAGTGAATATCCAGTTGCCTAGAGATGGGCCTTGGGTCTCCACTCCACTCTCCACCTTATTCATAATGATAGGATTTTTTTGTTCTTTGATGCCTGATCCCATCCATATCTCATGATCACACAGGCTGGTGTGCTTGAGAGATCAGAGAAAGCTTGTTGGGACCAGAGAAAGCCAACTTCAAAATTACAAAGCTTTCATGTTCAGGTTCTTTAGGGAGGCATTGTGGATCAAATAACCATATCACCTCCTTGGCCCCCAAAACACCCATCCATTCATCCATCCGTCTATCCAGTGCTGCCCTGCACTTTACCACCAGCATTTCTGGTGTCTCAGCAGGGTCATGTTTTGTTCTCTAGGAAAAGTCAGTTCTTTTCAGCAGAAAAATGGTTGTTAAGGGATTGTTGATTCCTTTGGAATAAGGAAGGTTCAAGCTTTTGATGAGAAGGGAGGAAAAGCAACTGCATAGTCACAGGCCACCACCACCTCGAGTTGCTGTAAGCCTGGATTCAGGGGAGTTCAGTTTTAGAATTTTATAATCTCTGGTCTCCAAAGGATTATCCTTGGTAGTCTGGCGCCTTCTTAAAGTAGAAACCACAGAGCATTTCCCATCTTTTCCACCCTTATTTGCCCGTCCTTGTTGGGCAGCGATCCACAATTCAGAACCACCAGCAGCTCCATAGGAGAAAGACTGGGCTTTCGGCTCCTGTCCACAATTATACTCTCGCCATACCCTCAGGGGGTTGCTACAAGTCAGCACGGACCTTGACAGCAGTGAGAATTATGCCCTTTTTGATAACATCAAATCTGTGCTGGGGTCCTTGACAGCACTGACGGGAATTTTGCTTTGCTCTGGGAAATGCTATTGGGGTAAGAATTGATGCATCTGAATTGACTTGCTGGAGAATTTTGATAGTACCATGGACTGCTAGAGGTACTGTCAGAGTGCTTCTTGGAAAGATAGTGTGTTAGTCTGGGTTGACTTGAGAAACAAGCATATGTGTATAAGAGGTTTATGTATAAGAGCAGTTGAGTATTGAGAAAACATCCCAGTCCAGTTCAGATTTAGTCTATAAGTCTGATATTAGCCCATAGATCCAATACTAATCTGCAAAGTTCTCTTCAGACTCTTGAAACACATGCAATGACACAGAATGCAGGAACATCACCAGCCAGTGGGTGCAAAGTCAGTGGTGGTAGAAGCTTCTCAGTGCTGGCAGGGGTCTCCATGTGGCTCCTCCAGTCTCCAGAGCTGCATCAGGGTAGGTCCATGTGCCTTATCCAGCTCCCAGGGTGTAGTGCCCTGTGTCTTATCAGCAGAGTGTCTCCAAGGCAGTGAGCAGAGAGAGGTGTCTCCCACCTCCAAGGAGGAAGTACCTGATTTCCTAGGATTCTCAGGAGAAGACCATGCCCCCACAGAGGCCTCATTGGCTATGATCTGACTGATAGGCTAGACTCCACCCCTTCACTCTTAATCCTTGTACGTCCCAAATGGACACCAGATTATGTAACTACCACAGATGGCAAGACTTTGGACATATTGCAAGGAGACACCAGTCCCTAGAGAAGGGCACACTGCTTGGTGAAGTGAACGGGAAGCACAAAGAAAGGAAGGCCCTCAACGAGACGGATTGACACGATGGCTCTAACAAAGGACTCCAGCATAGAGTCGCATAGGACCGGGCTGTGTTTCATTCTGATGAATATAGGGCCAGCACAGCTTGGCACTGACTGCACGGCATGTAGTAACCGCATTAAGAATCCATTACATAAAGCAGAGTCATGCAATTTTACTTCTATATTTTTCTAGGAGATGTGTATACTCTTAGTTTTTAAATGTAGTTCCTTGATCCATTTGAAGTTTATTAATATTACTTTTAGAATAAACACCTGACATATGTGCTAGAATGTGAAGATTTGCTGTTATCCCTTTAAGATATGAATAGTTGCTGAGCCCCGGTGGCGTAGTGGTTGTGCGCGGGACTGCGGCCCACTGGGATGGAGGTTCAATTCCAGCTCCACGGAGCAAAGGCTGGGCCTCCTACTCCCACCACCTGAGGGCAGTGATGCACCGCCCCCCCCCCCCAAAAACAAAAAAAACAAAAACCAAAACAAAACAAAAAAAAGATATGAATAGTAAACTTCCCTTCTCTTTTAAACAATCACTTACACTTGAATCGTGTGATACTATCAAAAGAGGAAACTTCAGTGGAGATCCTGCTTTGTCCTATTCCTTTGGAGACTAAGCACATCCTAGAACTTGGCTGGCAGAGGATACCAACCAGACCAGGAGTCTTGTGTCCTTTCTTGTTCTCCTCTTCCCTCTTCCTTTCCTTATTCTTAGCCTTTCTTTTCTTTTCTTTTTTCTTTCTATTTCTCTTCTTTGTCCCTTATCATTTTTTCTTTTTTCATGTTTCTCTTCCTCCTCTCCTCCTAGTTTTGCAAATTGTATTTTTCTTTTTACTGTCTTTTTTTGTACCTGTGTTTTTCTATTCCTTTATTCCCCTTTTTCTTACTGTTTGCTGGATTTCCCCAGCTTGTTTTAAAATTTATTATTTTCTGGTTTTTTTTGGAGGACATCACTGCCCTCTGGTGGTCGTGGGAGCTACCCAGTCTTGCTGCTGTTGAAATTGAACTGCCAAGTCAGTGGGCCGCAATCTTGCACTCAACCACTACGCTACTGGGGTTCATCCCTATTATTTTCTTTTTAAGCTTTTTTCTGCCCTTGTCCCTCCCAATGGGAGGAGGCCTCAATGCTCACACAGTTCAGAAACACCCTGACCACCTTCAGCCACATCTAATGGGCTAGACCCACTAAGTACCCGTGATTGATGTGATCATTGGTAGATAAATGAATACATCACACAAATTAACCATCAAGAGTTACACAGATAGCAGAAAACTGTGCATACACTCACATTCTCTACTGCACCCACCAGGCGACAGGTGAGTGAATAAAGTATTGCCAACATACAGCCATCAATTAAATGCAAACAAAGCAACACAGCAATGTCTCAGAGACAATGAACAATTTCAGTTCATGACTCAGAACAAGATTCAAACAATTACAGCTAGAAGACCTTTCTCAGGAAGAAAACAGAATGAAATTACTTGATAATTCAAAAGAATATTTGGGACTTTCAGTGAATGAATGGAGATAAAGATGGAGAGAACTGTAGATGTGGTAAAGGAAAACAAAAAAAATTGGGAGAATGCAGAAAAATGTTACAAGACCAAACTGACAAAATAAGTGACAAAATTAGAACCCATATGAAACAGCAAACAAATCCATAAGATTAATACTATGCCTTCAGAATAGATATCGCATTAAAAACAAGGACATCAAATTGAATTAAAAGAAGACCAAATTAGTGAACTTGAAGACAAGTCTCTAAATACTAATCTGCTAGAGTAATTATTATTGGGGGGAAATATGAAGATTCTGTAAGAATTATGTGGGGTATTGTCAAGAGGAATATCTTATATGTGATTAGGTTTCAGAACAGGATGAAACAAAAATAAAAAGTTATTCAAGAGTTAAGAAAACATCCCCGACATCATGAAAGATAAAACTCACCAAAACATATTAATCAGGCTTTTCAAAAGAAAAGATAGCAAAGAATCCTGGAAACTTCTGAAAAAAAAAAAAAAACCAACAAAGGGGAACCGAAAAGACTAAACTTTGATTTCTCAGCAAATACCAGGCATGCAAGAAGGGAATGGGATGGCATACAGAAAACTCTGAAAGGAAAGATCAACCCAGGATCATGCACCCAGCAAAGTGGTCTCTCAAGACGAGGCCATTTCCAGATGAACAGAAATTAAAGGCGTTTGTATGAACCTTATAACCTAAAACCAACTAAGACCAACCTTACAATCAGTACTAAGGGGAGTTCTTTGGCCGAAGGACTAATACTCTCCAGAAGTAACCCAGAGCCAGAAGTATCCAAAGAAAATTCTATAAGGCTGAAAATAAGGAAACCAGACATTAGTTTGTAATGAACATAATTAAAAAATGGATAGAAGGAATAGGGTAGCCACAGATTTTCACCTAGAAGGTCTAGTAGATTTCAATATGTAACACTTTTAAACTTGAGAAGAAATTAATAAATTGAAGCATAACTTTAAGGACTATAAATATCAGAATATAAAAGAAAATCTTAAATTTAATAAGCTGAATTGTTGAATATAAAATTGATCTGTTCTGGACTCTTTCACCTAATTAATAAAAATTCAAATAAATTAAAAAAACAAAAATAAAATGTTTTTCTCACTGTTTTCAAGTTGATTTCAACTCCTACTGGTGTAGTGGATTATACATTGGTTTCTAACCTCAAGGTCAGCAGTTCAAAACCACCATCAGCTACTTGGGAAAAAGATAAAGCTTCTCTTCCACAGAGATTTTGTCTTGGAAATTCACAGGGACAATTCTACTCTGTCCTAAAGGTTTCTATGAGAATGATATGTTCTTACAAAAATAAAAATAAGGATCCTTCGATGTAGACTCTGTAAAGACAAATCCAGGTGTGGAGCTCTCTGGAATTCACAAGGTCATGCGATGGTCTGTCACGTGAAAGTTATTTTTGTTTGTTGAAAGAAGACACAAGGATTATCTTTCCCTACTTAAATCATTACTGGACCTTGCCTTTTCCTCTTTTTACCTTTCTATTATTGCAAGTTCCATATCAAGTTCACTTGACCCTTGTGTTTCAGATTTCTGAGAAAATATATATGCTTTAAAAGAAATAGTTTTCTTGGAACTTCTTCCACATCACATACAATTCAATCCTTAAGTCATGTCAAGAAGAGTTGTACAGTCATTGTCAAAATAAATTTTAGAATATTTTCTTCCTTGTACTCATTATTCATGCAATTATTTTCCAAAAGTTGCAAAAATACACACAACAAAACATTCTATCAATTTGAACAACTTCTCCATGTATAATTCAGTGCCATTGATTATACTCTTTGTGATGGACAATCATTATTGATTTCCCTCTCTAAATGATTCCACCACCATTAAGATAAACTCAATGCCCCCTAAGTACAAAGGGTTCCTCCTTCACCCATGGTAACCATAGGTCAAGTTTGGGTTCTTTTTTTAGTAGTTTTATTGATATAATATTCACATAGCCTACAGTTCTGTAGTTAAATCTCTTTTTAAAAGAGATGTATATACATCATCACAATCAGTTCTAATGCTCCCACACCCTCTCACATTCATTGATTGCACCCCAATTTCTCTCCCCCCCACCCTACCCCGTTCCCAATAAACCATTGCATTAACTATTGTCCCTATGCACCCATTTTCCCCCTGTGTTTCATAAACTGGAAAACCTAACAGAAACATTAAATAACAAAATCAAAACTAGTCAGGAAGAAAGCAACAACAATTATATAAAGATAAGAGTATACCAGGAAAGACCACCACCATGTATGCTTTTTTCAACCCTTCCTTTATTTTCTATCATGAACGTACAGATTTATTGAAATGTCTACTCTAACAATAATGTGTATTCTGTTTGATCTTAAACGTACTTGGATTTGTTTTAGATGTTAAGGTCTATCTTAATCGGTGTTAACATGCCATAGCGATGCTATTTGACCTCTAGATGGCAGTACAGTACTATCAAAGAAGTTTAAGGTTTTTTTTCCTGTTAGTCATGCTATTCCTGCTTCTGCAAAGATGACCTTCCTTTACCAATGATAGTCTCTTCTTTTATTATATCCCCCTTTGACCCAGTTGTGAAATGTTTGATCACTAATTATATCTGATATAAAAATGAAATTTGTAAAACATCAAGGAAATGCAGTATCAGGTCAAGGGTGCTCACGTAAAATCTTAGTAACCATTATACTTTGCATTTATGGTTATAAAAACAAAGAAAATCTAGAATATTAAAATTCCTGGTCATGAAGTGACATGACTTATGGTATGTAATATAGAAATTGAATCTTGCATAGCACTTCAAATTAGCACTGCAATTTCAATTATGCACAGTCCATAGGCAGCATTTATTGTTATTACACATTACTGACCCTGAGTATTTTGATGTTTGGATCATGGGCAAATTTGTTATGGAGGTAGGTTCAAGAAGATACCAATACCCCTTTCCATTTGCCATCCGTTCCCTCTGCCCCGCTATTAAAACTTCTGATACATGCCTGTGACCCTGTGCTGTTTTTGGTGACTTTGATTCCCTTATGAGCTAGTTAACTTTAATTCTTTCCATGACTTCAGCCTGGACCCTTAACACTAGACAGCCTCTTTGAAATGCATTAGCCTGGCCTTGCGGGGGATAAAAAGTGGGAATTTGTATTCTCAGTGCAAATCCTACATCACTAGCAGACAGTCAACCCAAAGCCTCTCCAGCAAAGCTTTACTGCTGTTATCAGGGTGATTGATGGGCTGAATGCTTGGAAGGTTATGGATTGTCACCTGAATTGGTGTGTTCCTTTGCATTCACACTACTGCCATCCTAGTTCAGGCAGAAAGTACTGCAAGCGCTTCCCAGCTCCTTTCTTTCCTTTAGCCCTTACACAGCTGGGTGTCTCTTTAGAACTTACAATTATCCAGTGCCTCCCCACTGCCAAATGAGCAGCCCAAATTCTCTTGCTGCTTCTTAGGATATAGCCCCGGGACATATACCCTACACTATTGAATGCCCCACCAGGCTGGACTACTCAGTATTCTATAAAGACACATTCTGCTTTTTAGTTTCTGTGCTTTTACTCACATAGTTTTCAATCTCTGGATTATGTATCCTCCACCTCCATTTTATGCCATCAAGAAATCTAGCCAATTATTCAGATTCTGGATAAAATTTAACCTCTTCAAAAAAAGTTCCTTGGTAACCTACACTGGAAGCAAACTTCCCTTTTGCTAACACCGCTACTACTTTATTTTGCAACTTTTATGGCATTTAATAATGCTTTTTATTGTAGTTATTTGTTAACATGCCCTATCTCCCCTGCAAGATTGCAGAATTTTTTTAAGGTGATAGATTTTATCATATACATTTTTATCTCTTTTAATACCAAACACAATAGAACACCAATACATTTTGAGAAATAATGTTTATTAACATGTACCTATAATTCCATTTTGTTTATATATCTCATATATAAATGAAATAAATGGTGCAGTTCCTCTGATGGTACAGCCGATTCTTGATCCAGAAGATTTAATAGCTGTACACACAGACACACACATATGTATGAGGGTCAAGTTAAAAGATTATCCTTACTAGGGTTCCATTTCATACATGCATGAGTATTTTCAACAGAACAGATGCTTGAATATGTATCTGTCATTAGCGAGAGCTACAGAAGAGTTCTTTCAGTAATGATGTAGTCTCATTATGGCCGATAAAAACAGTGGCTTCTGAGGGCCCTTTGCTGGTTTGCTTAAATCCAGGACAGAGGTGTCAGCTCAGAAGGTTAGGGTTTGGAGAGTCAAAGGTCCTGTTATTTGTTATATTGTGGTGACCTGCATATTGCCCCGTAAGATCTTAGAAGTCTCTATTTGACTTCTTTACTTGCTCTCTCTGGGTTCTAATATCTACTGAGATGGTTACACAGAACTCATCACAAAAGTCATGATTAAGGAAGTTAACAAGTTGTAATGCTAATGAGAAGTGCTTGGGCTGGTTGCTTACCAGGACGTGTTACCTAGTTGCAGATCTGCTCATCAATGCCCAAAGGAGCAGCCCACTCTACTGTAAGCCAACACAAAGGCACTCAACTCAAGTCCCAGCCAACCCAGCTCCCTGAGTTGCGTTTCTAGAGACATCCCACTCCACTAAGCCTCAGCCCCAGGGCGCTCGGGTCCACTTCCCCTCAGGTCAGCAAGGCCCATTTCACTCAAGTGCTCAGAAGCACTCCCCTCTGCAAGCCAATGTTCCCTTCACTTGCTCTGCGAATTGGGAAGTCCAGCACTCTGTTCCATGTTCTGTCTCCTGGTTCGGCCATTGCTCCTCTGACTCACAGAGATTCACTGTTGCAGGGATAGCGGATCTATTGGATTCCCTCCTCCTGCTTCTCAGAGGACTCTTTTCTAGCCGGATGGCACACCAGGGAATTCAGTTTTCAGTTACTCACAGGTAAATCCTATGAGTTCCTACCCCTGCCTTCTTACTAGACCCATGCAGGAGTTGTTTGGTGGAAAATTGTGACTTTGGCTAGAAGAGCCACCTTAGAGAATTCACTGCCCCTTGCCAGTAGGAGTTCAAACACCAGCAGGATCACCCATGGTGGGCTGGTTGCAGTGGAATTTCCAGATTAAGACGGACTCGAAAGAAGGAGGAAGTGATTCACTTCTGAAAAAGTAACCCTTGACAGTCTTTTGATCAGATATGCAACTAAGAGGAATTAATAATTAATAATAAAACACAACATTTCTCTAATTCTTTTTTTTTGGGGGGGGCATCACTGCCCTCTAGTGGTGGGAGTAGGAGGCCCAGCTTTGCTGCTGGATTTGAAACTCCAACCCAGTGGGCCGCAGTCCCGCGCACAACCACTACATCACCGGGGCTCAGCCCTACAAATGTATTTTATATTTCCCTTCAGGCTGACTTTCTTTTTTGTTGTTGTTGTTTTTTTTCAGGCTGACTTTCTTTTAATTTTTTTTTTGGCATCATTGCCCTCAGGTGGTGGGATTAGGAGGCCCAGTCTTTGCTCCGTGGAGCTGGAATTGAACCTCCATCCCAGTGGGCCACAGTCCTGCGCACAACCACTACCCCACCATGGCTCAGCCATTTCTCTAATTCTTTAATGCTCCCTTCCCCCACTACCATGACCCCACTTTCTGTAGCTGGCTACATCGGAGCATGTACACTAATAAAGATAAAAACTCTCAACACACAGAATTCAAGACAGCGAAGCCCTCAGGAACAGTAATGGACTCCGCAATATCAGGAGAGTAGGGAGCAGGACGAGAAAAGGGGAACCTATTGCAGTGATTGAAGTATAACATATACTCCCCCAGGGGAATGAACAACAGAAATGTGGGTGAAAGGAAAATGATGATGGCAACATAGGTCCAAATGTGCTGGATACAACTGATGTATGGAGTGTTGTAAGAGTTGTAAGAAAACCCCAATGCAATGATTTATTTATAAAGCTGAATTGATAATAACCGATGACTGAAATACAGAATTTGGAAACAAAGAGGAATGATTGGTAGCCTTGGTGATAGAAATATTGCTGGAGATCACATGATAGGATTTTACATAACTAGTAATGCCTTTATTACAGATACTGTAAAAATGCATTTTCAAAAGTGATGTCGACAGTGAGTGTACACATGGACTTAACACTTGATAGTGTACACAGGAATCAAATAGACTACATCAGTAGGAAGAGGTGACTGAGAGGCTCAGTATCATACGCCAAAGCAAGACTCGGGGCTGACTATGGCAGAGACCATCAATTGCTAATATGTAAGTTCAGGTGCAAGCTATAGCAAGTCCATGAGAGTCAAAATATATCTTTGCATTTATCTCACTTGCATTTAAAGGCCATTTCAAGGACAGATTTGATGCATTGAACACTGAAGACTGAGCCTACACCAACAAAGGTATAACATCAAGATTATCAAATATTAAGAAAGTAAAGATCCTTAAAAAGACAGGAAGGAAATGAAAGACCTAAGGGCATGTTGTAAGAGAACCTGAAATTTGCTTTAAAGTTTCATCTAAAAAGATTTAGCCATTTTATTGACATGTAATTTAATGTACTATACAATTCAATGGTTTAAATATATTCAGAAGAGTTGTGCAATAATCACTACAATTAATTTTTAGAACACTTTCTTTTTTATTTTAAAATATATTTTATTGACAAGCTATATAAAAGAGTCAATAGCATATATGTTCTTCTGATTTTTAAAAACAGATAATTTTACTTGGTGATTCTTACAGCTCTTACAACCATCCATACATCAATTGTATCATTTTCTTCATTCTTATACTCATTATTGTTAACTCTCCATTCTCCCCTGCCTTAACCCTATAAAACTATTAATCTAGTTACTATCACTATAGATTTACCTATCTGGGTTTCATAGAAAGAGAATCATACAAAAAACAAACAAACAAAAACTACCTCCACAACAAAACACAGAAAAACCTAAATCCAAAAGAAAGCAGAAAATAATAAAAACTGGAACAAATTTAAAATGGGTCAAAAGGGAAAACGAATGGTAAGGTGTTATATTTTAACTTAACTGTATTCACATTCGTCAACTTTTCAATGTACTCGGCCTGAGGACAAGGCTATTCACATCTCTAGGCAATGGTGAAAGGGAATTCACCAGAGGTTTAATCCACCTAGGGACCCTGCAAATGGATTTTGGGTTTTCACTGTCTTTCCGTGCCTTGGATCACATAGGCTGGTGTGCTTCTTCCATGTGGATTTAGCTGACACCTCACTTGGGTGACTGGTTGTTTTAAGACAAATTTTTAAGGCCCCAGATGCATTTTTTTTTAATGTTGGGCACCGAATGATTTTTCCACCCCATTTTCATGTAGCACCCATAGTTTTAGGGAGTCCTTCTCAAGGTCAAGTATGGAGCAGGCCCACGCCGTAAGTACTGACTGCTCTTATGTTAGGGGTCATGGCTGTTCATCTATCTAAGGTAGATATATATTCTTGTTCTAATTTATTGCTCACATTATTAGTCTTTAAGAAAAAATCTATCTTGCTGAGTCCTGGTGGTGTAAGTGGTTGAGTGCGGGACTGCGGCCCGCGGGTTTGGCGGTTCAAATTCAGCGGCGGCTCTCAGGAGCAGCACTGGATAGCTCCCATGACCACCAGAGGGCAGTGATTTGCCCCCCCACAAAAAAAAAAGAATATAAAAATCTATCGGGCCTTTCATAAAACTAATAATGGTATCATTAAACTAGTTAATGGCATAGAATCTAAAATATTATTGAGACAAGAGGAGTATTCATGTGTAAGAAAGATATTTAGACTAAAACACATTATATGTTCGCTTCTATATGTTAAAGAATTTAGGTGACTGAATCCTGTTTAAAAAAACAATGAGGGTTAGATATAGGGGAAAACATTTAATAGCGTTCACTGCCACAGAGCTAGTTTGCAATAATTGGACAGCCTCAAATGCAAGCGGTTGAATCTAAGTCCAATGACTTCCTAACCCACAACCATGAGAAATCAGTCTTCTTCTTCTCTTACTAGGGTTTTGCAGCTTTAAATCCAAAGGAGTACATTAGTTCCTAACAACAGATGTGTTAAAGGTAAAATTCATTTTGCTTTGTGGATTTTCTGACTCTCCCACTTCTGATGTGACCTATGTAGGATGCTATATACCTTGAAAAGGCAAAATCTAAAATCCAAGTAGCCTATAGTGTGGGACGTGGGTCACAAAAGGCTTCAAAGAGAGTCGGTTAAAAGTTCATGATTATTCATCTAATATAGAACATTCATAAAGCAATGTCAAACATGAAAATTGCTCTTGAAGGTAAAGTAGCTAAAGAAATTATGAGGTAAGAGTTGACCAGAAATGATCAAAGGTAGCTGAATGGTAAACTGAGGCATAGTTCAGACAAAGATGTGATACAAAGGATAGCTTTATGAGGGAAAAGACATTTCCGGAGGGGAAGGGAGAGCAGAGAGAGGGGTGTAAGTATCTTGAGTTTCCCGGTGGGGTCCTGCAACCTAGAGTGTAGGTTAGGGGAGTCCTGGCTGGTACTGGGATGGTGGGATATATATATATGGTTTGAGCTAAAGGCAGATGGATTGAAAAGGGGAAGAGAGGTTTCTGGTGCTGCAGTTGCTAGGAAACAATGCTAGGGAGAG